>WPIO01000023.1:2470000-2512500 GCA_009760855.2 Cristatella mucedo | reverse complement strand
TCTAAGTGTCATGTTCACTGCATCAGTGAGGGCATCGAGGCAGTCGAGTCTATGTGCAGATCAAGAAGACCTGCATCACATACAGATTTAAGAAATTTGTCTTGCTCAATGCTTTTTAAATTACGTAGCTGGACAATTTCGACATTACACTGTACGTGCAATGGAGCAGGAACAGTAAACAAGACCAAGCAATGATCTGAGAGGGTCAGTGGGCCCACCACAAGGTCAGTGGGGCAGACATCCTTAGTGATCTCGAGATTTAGAATATGGCCACCGACGTAGGTTGTATGATTAACATGTTGGGCCGAACCAAAGTTCTTCAGACAGTCAAGAAATGAGAGTTTCTGGCTGTTGCTAGGGTTGCCAACATGAATATTGAAGTCTCCAACAATCAGTAAAGGCCGGTCACAGACAAACATTTTAGTGAGGAACTCCAAAAACTCCATAGAAAAGTTTAGACAGCCAGCAGGAGGTCGGTATATCACAACAGTGAGAGGCACTGTCTTTGGCGAGGACCTGATTGCAAGTAATTCAAACGATGGTCCATGAGAAAAACTGCATATCTTATAGCCAAAAAATTCACGAACAACAACTGCAATCTCGCCATCAACCTTGTCAGAACACATGGACTGAAAGAATGAGAACCCGGTGGGGTGGTCTCAGATACACAGCTACGTGAACAGGACGTCATCCAAGTTTCGGTAAGCAGAAATGCATCTAGCTTTCTTACCCACATTGTTACATGTGCTAAAGTAAGGCTCTATAGAGGGAGAGGGCTTGGTAACTACTTTACACGGTAACAGAATACGTTGCTGCTAACTTTTACCGGGAATCGCAAAAGAAGGAAAATGATAGTTTTTACATTGAAAACTCAAGTTTAACTAAACTGCTAGCTCGAAGCATTTTAATAGTTTGTGTTTATGAGAGTGCTGACACTGTTGCATGCTGCCACTAACCACACTTGCATGCTGAACCTATGCATGTCACCCCTAACCATGTTATTCTTGTTATTTATTGAGCATGCTACCACTAACCATTTGATCGTGCTTCTTTTGCAGCAATCGTAAAGTGCCTAGAAAGAAGTGTATGAGGGCGCCATATAAAATGTATTATTATTATTACATTACTTCAGCATAGTCGTGGAGAAGCAGACTGTCTGCAGGCCAAGTCATTGGCTCTGAGTTGAGAAGCCCAATCAAGCTCTGCAGCCCGTGGCAACTCAGTTAGCCTGTTACTAATACCAACGCGAACTCGCAGCGACAGGTGATACTAAAGCTACCGTTGGTATAAGAACTTTCAGGCACATGCTTAAGAAGTTACTTAATGTAATGTAACGTATCTCCGTTTGTAACTCCAAAAAGCCACAAAGACTATGTAGGTGATACGCAGGAGAGTTTTGCCCACTCAAAACCTAAGTGGCTTTTGGTACGCATTCGGTAGCACACTGACTTAATCTCGCACAAGAAAGAGAAAGTGGGAGGCATATCCGAGTCAGGAGAGCAGCTGAGGTAGTGAGTAACATGGAAGTAGCAGTTCAGGACGGCTGGAAAGGATGTGTCATAGTTGGCAGCAGGAAAGTAACTGTAGTTGCATACAAGTTGTGGAAGCAAGCTCCACAGTCTAGGACCTGCAGACAAAAGCTTCTATCGTTAAAGGTCTTTAAGTGGAGGAATAGAACAGCTAATTGATTGTCCAAATAGGACCTTAGGGTACGGGAAGCTGAAACTGGTGCACTAGAGTTCAGCTAGGTATGGATGAGCCAGGCTGTAGCGGACCTTGTGGGTCAGCGTAAGAACTTTGCTCTGTATCTGTTGATCAACCGGCAGCCATTCTAGCTCATCTAGGAAATGTGGTCAAACACGGCCAAACCACTGGGATTGGAAAACTAGCCTTGTAGCCTCACTCATAGCCAGCTGCAGTGACCTAGGGGCTTTTTTCGGTAGCTCAGCCAAAAGGGAATTACTGTAATCAAGCCGAGACAGAATTAAGGATCTATTTAAAAAATTTTGTTCTGATAGTACCACAGCCCCTCAACATCATCGTCGTTGCCAACACTCTCAACAGGGTAGAATAAAAAATACCAAAAGTGAAGACAGATATGGATGGAGGATAAAGATAGAAACAGAGATAGACCCAAGCATGCGCGCGTGCGCACACGCGCGAGCGCACACACACAAACACACACACACACATATATATATATATGTGTGTGTGTATATACATATATATATATATATATATAACATATATATATAACATATATATATATATATATATATATATATACATATATATATATATATACCGTATATATATATACATATATATATATATATATATATATATATATATATATATATATATATATATATATGGTGTTTATGTATGTACAGAGAGAGAGAGAGAAGAGAGAGAGGAGAGATAGAGAAGGGATAGAGGAGAGAGAGAGAGAGAGAGAGAGAGAGAGAGAGAGAGAGAGAGAGAGAGAGAGAGAGAGAGACAGAGACAGAGACAGAGAGAGACAGAGAGAGAGAGAGAGAACAGAGAGAATAGAGGAAGAGAGAAGGGAGAGAGAAGGGAGAGAGAAGTGAGAGAGAAAGACAGCGAGTCCGGCTGAGGAAACAAGAGCTCAGTATTAGTCCAGTTTTTTAAAGACACTAGAAGCTAAACTTTTCGGGAAGGTGATCAGTTCGTAATTGATTTAGAAAGGCTGAAATGCAACTGAAAGGGATGGTGGCAGTTTCAGCTGTACTAAGTTGAATACACCGAGGATTCCCATAAAAAGAAGCAATGCAAAAGAACAGACCTAATCACCCGAGTTATTCACTTAGAGGCGATTGAGCAGGAACAGCATAGTTCAGGTCCCAAAGCAACAAGAATCTCATGAAAAGGCAAGTAATTCAAACGACTATCAAGAAAGATTCCTGATCTGGTGGAGAACGGTTTTGTGAATGGAGTTGACGAGGGGCTGCTTTCGGATTGCATTTCAAAGTGGGTTATTTCCACAAATGCACTAGTTTAGAAATAAAAAATATTTCTACATTTGTAAGCATAGCTTCCATCAAAATCCTTTTAAATATATATACATTATAAATAGATATTTTCTCTTGTAATGACTATAGTTGCAAATGCCCAGTTCTGCCATTTCTACCACTACCAATGAGACCGGGTTTGGCTAATGTAATTATAACTACAAGCAACAGACAGTCCACTTGGTGCATAAGTAAGTGCAGGCACTGGACACAGGTTCTCAAGAGAAATGCAACATGTAGATGCCAATAAAAGCTGCAACAAGAAGTATACGGCCTACGGATCAGATGTGTGTACATAAAAAAGCAACTTCCAGAATGTTCATAAATGTTGCATTATGTAAGAGGTATAATTGACATAAAATGGCAGAAACCAGCACAGTAAAAGCTTCCAAAGCTTATAAAGCATTAATGCACGCATTAGCACATGCCTGATCAAGCTATTGAGGTCACACTGCGTCACTTGCACACTGGTGACTAGAATCCACTGCTACTCCCATTCTGCAGCAGCACAGTTAATGTATATCAAATTAGTTCTGGGGCCTGGCCTGTGGATACCAGAATGTTGGTTATAGATATATTTGGCACCACACAACAGGGAGAATGGCATAAAGTAATCTCAAAACTTACCAAGGCACAGGATGCGTGCAACCGGTTATATGGCGATTGTTGCTGGCACACATAACTGCCATGTCTTGCAGGTTATAAACAAGTTTTGTCATTTTAGTGCCTTACAGGCATGCATGCCAGAGCATAGCAACAAATGAAAGTCATGTACTAGAAGACACTTGTTGGCCGATAACTAGCATGGGTGCTAGCAGCATGGATTTAAGCAATTTCGGAAATCTAGGGTAGGCCTTGTTGAGTATCATTTGTTAGTTGAATGGCTCTATCGTCAGTGGCATAGCTGCCACTTGATTTACACTTCTGCCAGAGCTTTACTGCCCCCCATAAAGCTTCACATAACCTTTAGATTCTCTCTCTATCCTTGAAGGTCATTTCACTCACTGGCTGTAGCCTACCTATCTGACCATTTTGGTCCTCCAGTATGCTTTCTTAGACCAGGGGTAAGGTGCTTGCACTTCGAGATCCAGCTCTCGGGTTTGAATTTTAAAGTGAGAATCCTTTATTGCCTACTGCAAGTGGTAGTGATAGTCGTTGAGGCTCCTCTGTTACTATAAAAATGAGGCTGTTAAGTCAGCTAACCTTCTTTATCATACCCCCCACTCATTGGCTTCCATTTGTCTTGCCATTTCTTGCGCTAAATTGAAATCTTCTGATCGGGCCTTCAGTTCATATGTACCGATCAGTAGTGTAGATGGCATCTGTCTTCTGTCACTACCTGCAATGACTTTGCATCATTTAGATCATTTAGATCCCAGCTAAAGATGCATCTGTTTCGGTTAGCTTTTCGTTCACCCCTGTGAACTTATCTACTTTGTTCTGTATGATACGCTTGTTAATGTTTGCATGATTCAGCGTATGTTACCAGCCAGAGGTCCAATTTTCACGTGGCCCTAAACGTCTTCTTGTGTACTTCAGTATGCTAGCCGAAGCACGACAATTATTCTATTCTGCTAGCTTGATACCATGTCATTAGTCCCTTGATTCTCTCGAAGCAAGTTGCTTAGTACCTGGATAAAGATTGAGTTCTCTAAGGGTACTAAATAAACGACCTATAATTGCCATTATTCTTATTATTTAAACTGCTGTCTCGGACTGCAGCATGCTTGTAGCCTGAGCTCCACGACCTGAGCACTTGTGGGGCATTGGCTAAAAACAGTGACTAGCAGGAGTGCATCCAGGAGTAAGCCAAGCAGGGCAGGCATTGACTTTGCCCAAAGTAGCCAATTATTGGAGGGCTGGTGAGCGTATCAGGCACGAAGTTGTACAATACACTCCGTCTGATTGGTCCAAGGGAGGGCAGATCCTGCTGGCTGCTCTTCCTTGCACCTAAGGCATCTACTGTTTTTTGTTTTGCTCGATCTTTCGGCAACTTTTGACACCATCGATCACAAAGTTCTTCTAGAGCACCTCTCATCCCGCCTGGGCATCACTGGCACTGCTCTGCAGTGGCTCAGGTCCTATCTCAGTGGGAGACTCCAGAGTATTGACGTGAATGGACAAAAATCATCTGAAGTACCTCTGAAATATGGAGTATCTCAGGGCTCCGTGCTAGGTCCGGTTCTTTTCACGGTTTATACTCTCCCTCTTGCTGATATGATTGCCAAGCACAATCTAGGCTTTCATTTCTATGCGGATGACACTCAGTTGTACCTTTGCTTTGATCCCTCACAGCCTTCGAGCACCTCAAATTCTCTAAACTCACTTGCTGCATGCATTGATGACATCTGCACATGGATGGCAGCAAATTTTCTGAAACTAAACGATGACAAAACTAACTTACTAGTTATGGGCAAACCCAGTGTGATTCAGAAATTGGAAAGGCTGACGCTCAAAATTGGCTCTGTCAGCATATCTCCTGTCGAATCAGCTCGAAATCTAGGTGTCATATTCCAAAGCGACCCCTCGTTAGACGACCATATCAGCTCCACGGTCAAATCTGCCTATTTTCAGCTTCATAATATTGCTAAAATTCGGGCTTGTTTAGATAAGGATACCACGTCTAAGTTGGTCCATGCATTCGTGACATCTCGTCTCGACTTCTGCAACTTACTGCTTACTGGCCTGCCAGCATGTGCGATCAGGCGATTGCAGCTGGTGCAAAACTCGGCAGCTAGACTTGTCTGCCGTGAGCGTCGCAGTTGCCACATTACTCCACTTCTTGCCGACCTGCACTGGCTACCAGTCAAGCAACGGATTGACTTCAAGGTCTTGTCGCTCACTTTTAGGTCCCTTCATTCTATGGCTCCAGCCTATCTCTCCGACATACTCTTCAATCAGGCCAAGCATCGTACCACTCGCTTTTCGGAATCCAACAGTCTACAAATACCTCGTACAAACCTCAAATCCTTTGGAGACCGTGCATTTAGTTCGTATGCTCCCAAAGCCTGGAACTCCCTCCCGACCTGCGTCAGAACATCCCATGACCTGACCACATTTAAAAGGAACTTAAAAACACACCTATTTAGGACAGCATGTAGTGGGTCCCTATGATTCGTCCATCACGTGCTTATGCGTGCTGACACTGTGCATGCTGCCACTAACCACATTTGCATGCTGACCCTGTGCATGTAACCCCTAGCCATGTTATTCATTTTGTTTGTTTTTCAAGCATGATTTTACTTACCATTTAATTGTATTTCCCTTTGCAGCAAATGTAAAGCGCCTAGAAAGAGATTAAGTTCTCTGAGGATGCTTAATCAAGTACATCATTATTATTATTATTATTACTGTTAGCAATAACGAAACCAGACTCGAGAAGGCACAGTAAATATAAAAGATGTAGCAGCCTGCTGACATACTCAAACCTGTCTAAAAGGACCACCCAAAGGAACAGTCGAATGCGGTTCTTGCTTGAGGTGCTGCAAATCAACTGAGGGAAAATTCAGCTATAGCACAGAATTGCAATTTATAAGACAGAATGCCAGAAACAGGGAGTGGCAAGAAAAAGCTGCCAAGCCATCCCTGCAGTGAGCCCGCTGGATGCAACAAACTTGACCATAAGACCAACCTGCTGATACGAGAGCCTTTGGGCGCTGCATGAGAGCAAGTGCTGCAGTTTTCAAGCAGATCCGCTTGGACAAAGGACTGCTGCACATGGGCAAATTCAGCAGTGCTCGTCTTGCTTTCATTACGTTTTCACTGCAATGCACAAAAGCAAGCAAACAGGTTTGTCACACTGAACTGCACTCCCATCACCTACAACTTTTCTCTGTTTGTTAGCAATTTGATTGCATTCAAAATAAGATCGAACAGGGTAAGTACTTTCCAACTACCAATAAAATGAAGAATAGCCACTAACTCGCCCTAAAAAAACCTGGCCATTGACGCACCAAAAGAATGCTACATCAGACACACAGGGTGATGTGGCAGCAGGTGAAGTTGATGCACATTGAACTTGAACAGCTGTGGCTCATCGCACAATGGGCAAAACGATGTAGGGCAAAACCAGTCACAATGGGAACAAAGTGGCATCAAGTGATAAGGTGGCTGCGCAGTCTTTATTTATGTAAGAAATGCTGCTCATCGAATAATATCGATTATATTGAATGCTGCCTTGGTTACACGCCCATGGTTAGAAGTATTAGGCATCAATGAGCACATGAGAGCTGATCCCTGGCAAATACAGAACCAAGCCTGCCACGGGCAAAGAAGAATAAACTGGGGCTTTACAAATATGTTTCACGATTCTAATTAAGCACTCGAATAAGCCTTGGTAATTCCACATGACAAGGTAGGTCGATCTTTTAAAATGAGTTATTACAAAGCTTTTGCTGCTATTGATTCAAGACAAACCACTCAGGTTGGATGTTGACTCTGCAATTTTTGACAGATAAGGAAAGTGCTTGATAATGAAGATCAGCAAATGCTTTAATATTTCCACAAAATGCCACCTGCTTTAGACCAGAAAGGGGACCAATAGACTAGCAAAAGCTCCAGAAACTTAGCTGTCTATGAAGTTTCTACAAGCAATAGCAAAGCAGGATATCAAATGGGAATACAAATCGGATCGGTTGGGGCCATATCCTATAAAATAAATAAAATAAAACATACTTCATTTGTACAACATGCAAGGAGATCTAAATCTCTATCCAGGTGCTTTACGTGTACCGTGGCGTTCAAGCCCACAACCCTGGTCGTTAAATGTAAGCACCTTAGCCTTAGGCCAAACCTGGGCGGCTAAGACGACACGTCTAAACCAGTTCGCTCGCACAAATCTGTGCTGTGACTCGGTGTACATTCTTGCCTTCAGGCTAGAGCAAGCAAAAAAGTGGGATCAAAACCTGAGCTATAAAAAGTAAGCCACAAAGAGTGGAACAGCAACTTTTTGGTGAACACATGATGACGTAAAGAGAGGCGAAAAATAAAGCAACCGAGAGCTGTCTTGAACGATATAAAATAATCAGCCACAACCAACATAAATGTGAATAATTCTAGAAGTAACAGAAGAGCACGAGTTCGGAACCTTCTAACCATGCCACAAAGTTTATCACCAATGGCAAACGGAGCTCCAGCACAGTATCATGAGACTTCTGGAGTCGAACACAAGGATGGCAAGAACTGTGAGCAAGGAGTCTTGAACTAAGTGAGAGTGAATCCTAAAACTATCCTACTGAAATTTACCACTAAATCTGTCGTTACACAAGTTCTTTAAGCTAAACAGATTGCCAGTAGTCTATATCTTCTTCATTTGGTAAAGCTAAGACGAAGAGCATTGACGAAAAGTGGAGGAGGAAGGTAGACATGCTGTCAGAGTGCAAGAGTGAGACTGGGACATCGAGCTAGAAAGGGACCGAGAGACACAGACCACAAAAGATAGCCCGGGATGAGGTAATTGTGGTAGACAAAGGAGAGAGAGAGCCAGAGAGAGAGAGAGCCAGAGAGAGAGAGCCAGAGAGAGAGAGAGAGAGAGAGAGAGAGAGAGAGAGAGAGAGAGAGAGAAATAGAGAGAGCAAGAGAGGAAGAGAGTGAGAGAGAGAGAAACACGGACTCTAAAACATCTCTACAAATTAATGAGCAATTAAAAACCAACCATACATGACTTGCTAGAGTCGGTAGTCACATAATGTATGTAATTCCACAAAGCCGAGAGAGCAAAGTAGCAGTAATATTTGAGAATTTTCGCTAGTGCACTCCAAGCTAGGTGGCTATTGGCGCACAACTCGGTCAAAAAAGTGACAGTACCAGCATTGGCAACCGAAGAACTCATAGCATTATAGCACATAAAGTATTCAGCAGCCAGACCTACAGCAACTTTGGTCAAGAGCCATCACGTGAAAGGAAACACAAAAGTGAGCGAACGTATTGTCTCGATAGGACATGATAGCAAGAGAAGGCAGAAAAATTTACAATAATAATAGTAATAGATTTGTATAACACCCAAAGAGAACTAAATCTCTTTATAGAGACTTTAACAGGCCGTAAAGGAACTGCATAAAACTGATTACAGAAAATAGTATGCACAAATGCAACCAGCGTAAGCACATCTACAAATACTCGCGTGGATTAATCAGACTATGAAGGGAAAAGGTAGAGAAGTGGTGTAATAAGCTCACGATCTGGGCCATAAAGAGTGAGTACCTCACCCCGTGCTAAGACCCAGGGGCACATTAATAGTAGCTGACCTGTCCATTGAACACTGATATAGTGACATAAGAGCTGCAAATAAATTATATATACTCACATCTTCACAAATCTATAGTATGATCAATAAAGGTCAGAGCTGTTTAGAGATCCATTGATGCATAATGGAGGTGCATAACTCGCAGTAGTTAGAACCAGGAAGCTGGCAAGATCTTTTAAGACAACCCACGGCAGCAGAAGGAATCATGCCTTGGATAATCCTAGTATATGTTCATGCAGCAACATTTGCTGATCGTTAGGTCTGCGATAGCATTAGAACAAATACACTCACCACCAGAGCAAAAAATAAAAGACGAGCCTCTAGCTCCCCCCACCCCCACAGCATTCAGCGACTGGCTCCCACTGGTTTAGCAACGTAGGCCCAGAGTTCACTGACCTGAACTCCGGCTGCTGAATTCCTAGGTCCTTAAGCTCAGTTTGACCTAGGTTCCTTGTTATCTTGTTTAACTTGGCGTCCTTGTGAGCCACCGCCGAGCACAGGCGTGGAAACAGTTTGTTGCATACCTTTTGCATCATGTAGGTCTGCAAAATCAACAGGGAGGCATAACGCGGCCATACCCAAAGCTTATGAGTGACGACATAAATTCAATTTTGTTGCACAGCTTTCGCCGGATCTGAGCAATTATCAGGGGACAACAATTGATACTGCAAACAAGCATGCATGGATACAAGTAAGAGTAGTTAGAGCAACCAAACATGTGCAACTTTAATATGTCAACAGGAGGGCCAGGCCTAATTCCCGATGACTTAAGATTACTGAGTTGTCACAAGGCAGTCTAGCACATAGCCGAACCTTACCACTGCTCCAACATAAGGCGATACAGCATGGCATGTAGCATTTCCTGCTCATGCCTTACCATTTAATTACACCTGGTGGGCCAAATTTCTACATATACAGTTAAATATGTACCCACATTATTAGGAGAATGGTTGACTTACTCCAAGAGAGCAAGGGTCTCCTAATTAAATAAACTAATTCGGCGATTGTCATAACGATTATGTAAGAAGGTACCATAGGAAAAGGGAGGGAGGGAGAGAGAGAAATAAAATGTGTGAGTTTGTGTGTAAAAAGAAAGCGAAGATGAGTGAATGGGTGAGGGAGGTGAGAGTGAGACAAAGAAAAAAGAGAGAGACAGGTAGGAGAAAAAGAAGAAAGAGAGGAGAGAGAGACACCAGCAAGGGAAATCAAGAGAGATGATGAGAGAACGTGACAAGAGAGAGTGACGGAGAGGAGGGAGAGCAAGGGAGATTAATAAGGACAGGGTACGGAAGAGACGCAGCAAGAGATAAAGAGACAACGAAAGGGAGATCAAATAAAAACTAGTGAGAGAACGCCGGGGGTAAGATGGAAAAGAAGGAAGAGGAGAGAGAGTGAGGAGAGAAAGAGAGAGCAAGAGAGAGAGAGAGAGAGAATGAGAGCAAGAGAGAGAGAGAGAGAGAGAGAGAGAGAAAGAGAGAGGCAAGAGAGAGAGAGAGAGAGAGAGAGAGAGAGAGAGAGAGAGAGAAAGGGAGAGAGAGAGATAGAGAGAGAAAACGAGACAAGTAGGCACAAATCAGGAGGGAGAAAGAGACGGGAGAGACTGAGATGAGGAGGGGAGAGAGCTAGAGGACAGGACAAAGAACTAACGCCAACAAAACTAATCACTATTCACTTGCCTGATTAGTGATACCGACGATGACAGATGGTTTCGGGCAAAGTGAAGAAGATTGTGGTCAAAATCAGGGAGGCAACCAAATTCACTCACAGCCATAAAGCAATGCCCAAAGGAAATCACTTGCTTTAATCAAATGGCTGGCTCCAGCAATGCAGGTGTTGTACAAATACAATTCTTATGTCGGCTATGGGGATGGGAGGATAACTAAACCCACATCAAAAGAAAGCATACCAAAACCGATTACAACGTTTCATGAGTAACTCTCATTAGAGCTACTTAAAGAATCTTCGATGGTTAACTACTGTGAAATCTAGCACATTACCAACAAATTTCACTCGACTTGTTTATGAATACCCGATAGTTGCCGAGCCACTCAGCTCTGTATCCAAGGTCCCATCATGGGGTAGAGTGGGGCTGCAGTGTTCGAAATGCAAGGCAGAACCCAGTGCAAGAGCATACAGCCCAGAACAAAACGGTTGCCATGCACAGCAAGATAATCAGTCATGTGACACGAGAGCTGTGGGCTTACTTCCACCGCTATCCTCTGGCTGTCCACCATCTGCAGGTGCTCCTTCTTCCTCTTTCTCTGTAACAAAGAGAGTGCAAATTTGTTGACATGTTGAGGCCAAAACAGCCGACTACCGAAAATAGTTGCTCGTACATGCCCAGTAACACTTCAGGTGAAATACCGAACGAATGCTCGATCTTAGGTAGGCAGTAATTGCATGAACGCATATGCATCATATACGAATACTTGCTCATACTTATGCATGGTAGCATGTCTACGTGGGCAATGTGGAAACATGTGGAACTGCAAACCATGTCAACATTAAGCAGGCATTTGATGCCTTCTCTTAATATTAGAAATAGAGCCAAGCTTCTTTCCGTGGGCAGTTATGCAACACGAGTATCAGCATGAACCAAAAATAGACTTTTGCCTTGTAACCCAGCCCAGCCAGAATAAGTGGAAATATCAGAAAATGCACAGACTACCGTTGTTCACCGCACTAGAACTACCAGCCGGTGCACGAGTGGCTGCTGTATTATATAAGCTATTTGATATGGGTTTCTATACTTTGCATCGTGTACGTTCATGCGATGCCCTTCACATTGTGCTGTTTGTAACAATTATCTGCTTGAGCATGTTTCTCAATGAAGAGGACCCCACTACTTATGTCAGAAACTACTGTCTGAGGTCATGGGCTCGAGCCCCGAGGCATATGTGAAGCACCTGAATAGAGATTAAGTTCTCTTGGGGCGCTATATAAATGAATTTTATTTTTTTACATTTGCAGTGGCACAGTTGCTACTGTGAAGAGCGCATGTTAGCTTATTATATTTGATCGTGATTTCTTGTCGTTTCACGGCAAGATGCTGCCATGAAGCAGAATTATTGCACAATGGCAACGTACCATAATGTGATCATTACAAAACCCTCTCCATAGCAGCATCACTGTCTGTCCCTGTCCATCAGCCTAGGTGACCGTTTGCCTGATAGTTTTGACTGGTCAATAGGTCGAATACATTTCTCATATGGGTAGTATATGTTCTGCTGTGAAGGGGGAAGACCTTTCATGAACCCTATAACACGAACAGTCCTCAGCAAAGCACCTAGATTTCAGATGTGCCAGTATACAACTCATCAATCCTTGATGGGCTTAAAAACTTGGATGCAACATCCGGATGACATGAGATCTTGCTCTCCCAATTACTGTTAATTGCTGAAACTCGCAGCATTGTGTTTTTACCTAGAAAAATTCCATCTACCTAAATACAGCATAGCCTACCATAGCCTACCTTCCACCATACACACAGGTAGATAAATGTACATGCATGTCCACACCCAATTGCCTACCCCGACCCATGAAAGCCCTCACTCACTCTACTCATTCCACTCACTCACTAACTCACCCTACCTCAATAAAGCACTAACATATTTGGTCTTAATCATCTAACTCTAGAAACGGTACTTTTCTTCTATGAGCAATTTTGCTATTGTATACGACATTTATTAGCGCTTCTGTGAGGGTGATCAGTAGAAGACCTGCTCAAGTGCTCCCCAATTCCCATACTACCAGGCCTAATGGTGGTCCTGGCATGCTAGAACCAGCGGTAAACTTATGTATGCACCAAGAAAGCTAGGCCTAAGCTAGATAAGATTGGTATGACCTATAATATTTCTTGCATGCCAGCCGATGAACAGTCAGTCCAGATTTTAATGTGCTTTCTCGAGCTTCCACTTGCTAGCCCATCTATTTCAAAATCTTCAGTAAACCATAAGTTATCTGGGCAAGGGCATGAATTGCTCTAGCAGTGCTGAGTTAGGAAGAGAGCGATTCACGAACAACCACCAAACAACGCCTACTGACCATGCTGAAATCTCTCTGTACCATCAGCAAAATTGAAGCAAACAATGAATGTGTCATGTCGACAAGGCTCCTGAGGGCATATGGTGGCGCAATACCGTCCAGGCTGGTGCTATAGGAACGAATGGCCCTTTCCACCTGTTCCCTCAGACGAGGCCCTACAAGCAAGGAAAGCGTATGCATGCTTTAGGACAAGTCCATCATAAACATAACATATAAAGAGAAGCCAACGTTCAGGTGAAATTCATCAACTAGTTCCACTGGCAATGCATGGTTGTAACAAAAACACGTACCACCATCACTGAAAAGAATGACCTCACTGTCCTCAAAATTCTTAACTTGTATAGTCCGTTGTGGCAGGTCCAACAGTCCCAGCACTGAGTGGTCCTTAAGCATCTCCCCGCGTATGGGTGCCTCTATGCATGCCACACGGCATCGGCTGTTGCTGCCCTCATAAAATGTCTCCTCAAACAAGACCGATATCTGCAAGACGACCAAAAGTAAATTGCCAAGGCCACTGTGTCGGTAATATTACAATGATGGTGATAACATGCTCTCCTGTATTGCCAAATAACCTTCCACCACTTGTAGGCACATACCGTCTGCTGCACGGGAAACCCTGATCCAGTTATGATCATTCTATCTTCAATTGTAACTTTCTGTGAAAAACATAAAGGCAGATGTTAGTTACCTCGTAGGCCCTCTGCATGCACCACCGTACCAACAAGATGACAATGCATACCTTGTCACTTAGGGTGGTGTACATCTGATTATTGGATTCATTCATAGGGACCAGTACATGACAAAGAAAGTCTTCGTCCGAGCATAAGCTGAGATCATAGCTTCCAGTCCGGGGGATACACACCTGTAACAGTGTTAGCAACAATCTTAAGTATGCACCCAAATTCCTGCATAGAGAATGTCTGATGGCTAATAGCAAACAAAACCAGGGCCTGTAATGTAATGTATCTCTGTCTGTAACTCTACAAAGCCATAAAGACTATGTGGGTGTTTAGCAGGAGAGTTTTGTATAGCACACTCATAGCCTAAGCAGCTTTCGGTACGAATTCGGGAGCCAACCGACTTTGTCTTATGCAACAAAGAGAAAGTGGGAAGCATAGCAGAGTCAGGAGAGCAGTTGAGGTAGTGAGTAGCATGGAAGTAGCAGCTCAGAACCGCTGGAAAGGATGAGCCATAGTCGGCAGCAGGAGGGTAGTTGCCGTTGCGTAAGAATCGTGGAAGCGAGTTCCACAGTCTAGGACCTGCAGAGCTAAAGTTTCTGTCACCAATGGTCTTTAAGCGGAGGAATGGAACAGCTCATTTATTATCCACACAGGACCTGAGGGCGCGAAGAGGCTGAAACTGGTGCAGCAGTTCAGCTAGGTACGAAGGAGCCAAGCCGTGGCAGGCCTTGTGGGTCAGCGTAGGAACTTTGCTCTGTATCCGTTGCTCAACCGGCATCCATCCTAGCTCTTTTAGCAAAGGAGACACGTTCTCAAACCTCTGGGACTTGAAGACTAGCCTTGCAGCGATATTCATGGTCAGCTGCAGTGGCCTAGTTGCTTTCTTTGGTAGTCCAGCCAGGCCCGTGTAGACAAGAGTACGACTGTCAAACTAGTTCAATCGATAGTGGCATGGCGTCTGTGGTATTGCAATCCCCCTTACTCAGGACTCCCTACCTGTTCCCTTAATGGCCTGAAACTTGTATAAAACATATCACCAAGGCTGGTCTAACGTCAATCGCATTGCAGTGGCGATCTTTTATTGCCTACTGTAAGTGGTGGTGATAGTCATTAAGGCTCTTCTGCTGCAATAAAAATAGTACTGCTTAATGACGAACGTCATCTGAAGGTCCTTTCCTTGGGACAAAAAAGGGCATAATTCTGGCAACTTCCAAAAGCATTCACTCAGTTTCTGGAAATAAAGCTTGCAAAGAGACAATCCACGAAACGCCTCGCCAGCCAAGACATCTTTCGATGCATACCTGAGAGAAAGCCTCTTTTAACTAGCAAGCATTTATAAATGTTATTCCAGTGGGTTTGTGAACTTTCAGAAGGCGACTGCAATCTAGTTTTAAGAACAGATAAAAGTATGCTTACGGACTTTCCAGATTTAAAACAAAGTCCGTTCGTGAGCCGCTGGAAAGGTGGATAATATAAATCAGAATGCCCGGAGTACACCGTAAAAAATATGGAGATACATCTGGTCGAATCAATGAATGTTTCCGTGCTTTCGATGTCGTGATCCGTCGACTAACGGAAACAGCGGTTTAAAACACCTTTATTAGGCTACAGCTGGATGTTAGTTTAACAAGCGTCAGGTGTCTAACGGGGAATGCACCACAATCTACTACTAAGACCACTTGCTACTAAGACTGCCTGATAATAAGATTTCTAAGGGCGCTTTCGAAATACCAGTTGCAACTCACCAAGTTGAAAACGAATACTTAAGCAACAATGTAACCATTGTAGAAACGTACTTAAATAAAGTCTTTCTGAATACAGTTAACAAATAAATCAGCAACAATTAACTTAACACATGTGCTTTCGGGAGTGATGAAAGTGAGGGTGTGGCTTCGGATAGGCCGCCGGATGCTGGGTCCTGCTGACCCAGAACTCAGTGCAATTATCAGCATTGAGCCCGAGTCAGGATCAAGCCACGCACACTGAAGAGCTTGCACGCTTCCAGCTATCCCAAAGACCGTTGCCTCAGCTTTGAGAGTAAGCCATCTCGATGGAGTGCGTTAAGTTTTAAATCCAAGCATTATGACCCAGAAATTCTTGGATCCAAGCACTATCACCCAAAAGCTTATACTCGTGTTCAGTGTTGACTATTAGCTTCACGATATTATGAGACATCCGTCCAATCGACTGCCAAGATCCCGAGCCACGATAGAGAAGAGGCCACTTATGGTTAGCCTTGACTAGCTAGCTGTCAAGTCTGAGTTGAGCAACTCAAGGCACAAGGCAATATCTATAGTATATATATGAGCACTCACTGTCGTCTAGCAGTTACAGACAATACAATTACGAACTGTGTACCTCCCTATTTATTCAGTATAGTACTGAGAGTCCGAATCGCCCTACAAAGATACTTTCCTTGACCCGACTCGGTAGCCCTGGTTTGATCCGGGGATATGGTGCTCACCTCTAAAGACCGCAGTCGTGGGCTCGAGCCTTTCAACATAAATTAAGCACCTGGATAGATTAAAAAAATATATATAATTCCTTTATATAGAGCCCTAAGACAACCCAATCCTCTATCCAGGCGCTTCGTATATGCCGAAGGTCTCAAGCCCTAGACCTTGGTCGCCAAAGGCAAGTATCTAAAATCTGGGCAAAACCAGGGCTATCTCATAGTGCTGTACAAATGAATTATATTTATTTACAATTAAGCAAGAGATCAGCTGATATACTCTCTGAATAGGACCATCTCCAAGCTTTCTTTGAACAAAGATCTTAATACTAATGTAATACTGATAGTTACTGGTCATCACCCTGCTATGCATCAACATTGCACCTTTACACAAGCATACGACAGTACAGCTCAGGCAGGAGCATTGACATACACAGCTCTCCAAAAGTTTCTATGCACCTGGTTCATCGATCTGAGTTCGGTTTTTGCTAATGCCAGTATTCAAGAAAATCATTAAGCTACACTAACTATTAAAGTGTAACATTCTGTCAATATAATTGTGCACTAAGCTTCAGTTTTCTATGCTTGGCTTAGTAAATAACTGCATTCGTCGGCAGCCGAGTCAACCGTTTCCGTGTAAACAAATGGGGACGTGTGGTCACGTGACTATCCGCCCCTCGTGGATGCCATCCAGCAAATCCCATTTTTGGCCCGTTTCATCACCAACGATGCCTCGGCCAATGACGAGCTAAGGTACCCGGATGTCTCCTTGACCTGTTCTGGCCAGTTCCTGCCCTAGAGACGCAAGGTACACGACCAGAACGTACTGCCAGTTGCACACCTTTCTGTGAGTACAAGAGCGGTTTTGATGTCTCGGCAGGAGATGGCCATGAAAACCTAGAAATCACGAGAAGGCTAAAGATCTCAGAAGGGACTGCCAGGAACATTATTAAGAAACATCTGGACTATGGTAGCACAGAGGCAGGCACTGCCATGATAGGGTAGCCTAAGAGTAACTTAACTGATGCTGTCCAATGCAGGGATCGGCAAGCAAAATCCAGCCTTGCTTGTATGTGCTGCACAGTCAACCTTGGCTTGAAATTAGCCACCAGCACATTCAGTCTTTGTTCACTAAGCCATCTACTCGTGGTGTTTTGGCTTACAACCATTCCGATTTCATAGCAGAGACTCTGGCAGTGCATTTTAGCAGTGGCAAACCTGTCCTTCAGAGCTGCTTTTGAGGTGCTGGTCCCCCTTGAGAAGTTACTCTTGGGTGACCCGATCACGGCAGTGCCTCGGTGCTACCATAGTCCAGATGTTTCCTAACAATGTTCCTAGCAGTATCAGTAGTAATACTAGTCAGATCGATGGACCAGGTGTGTAGAAACATTTGGAGAACAGTGTATTTACAAATGACAAGTTTATCGATCTCTTTCTCGTATGACACTTGCGTCTGAACTCGTTGAACTTTGTTAGATTTCGGTATATAGTTTTAGCTTGTTGAGGTACAAGTTTGAGACTTTTAAACCGCTTCATTTGCAGTGTATCTTTGTACCGTGAAATTTCCATAACTTGGCCAATACTGCACAGATCAATATAAAATATATTACCTCCAACCATTTGCATTTAAAACAAAAACTAGTGTACCCGGCGTCTGACGGCTCTGTCAACTGGGCATGCCGGAGTAGTTATTTAAATCATTTACGTGAATATTGTTAAAAACTAGTAAACAAGAAGAGATTGCATGTTGCACCCACAGCACGTGTCGTAACAGCTATACACTTACCAGCCAGTTGTTTTTCATTGCACTCTTATAGATGGACGGATTTTTTTTCTGGAGAGCATTGAAGAACAAGTTTTGAGAAATGTCTTCATCATAATGTTTCATCTCAATCATTTCAGCTACTTGTCTGTAATGTAAATGCGTCTGTTTGCAACTACATGCAACAGCACAACACAGAGAATAGCTACAAAAGACAATTACATAGCAATTTTCTAGCGATAGATCCACATATTCCACAAAAAAATCATCATAACAATGATTATAAGAATAAAATAGCAGGTCGCCTGCATAGTACCCTGAGAGAATTAAATCTATCCAGGTGCTCTACAACTTGCTGCAAGAGAAGCAATAGCTAGGGGTTAAATGTTGAGTAAATGTAAATGACGAGAAAATACGAAAAAAATGTATCCAACAATCGAACATTTGTACATGGTACTTTTCAACAAAAGATATGCAAACCATGTCTAATCTGGAAGTAAACCAAAAGCAACAGACCTACAAATAAAAAATTCCCAAGCCCATCATCATACAAGAGTTGCCTCCAAACCTGTTAAACCTTGGTACATCAAGGTACACGATTGCAGCTTGCTGTGCATGCTTGCGACTTTTAGGCTGCTTTATTTACAGTGTAGCTTTGCACCTTGTAAAATCCATAGATTGGCCACATTTCACGGATCAGCATGAAATTTGAAATACAAGTTCACGTCTGCTTCAATGTCCCTAACACAGCATGCCATCGGAAACCACAAGAATACACGGCTGGGACTTTCAGATAGAAGGTAAAGGCAGAAACTGCTTGTGAGCAGCATACTTGAAGTGAAACAGAAAAGGCACACCTAACCGAGCAGACACAAATTAAATAGGTTGTAGCAGTTTTTGATAAATAAACTCATGACAGTTCCAAAGACAACTGCTTGTAAGACAAAGCTGTTTATTAGTGATGCTCATACACAAAGCTACTTCTTTAGACATACAACACCCATTGCAATGCACAAAGTTGCTTTCGGTTTACTTCCGTATGGTTTGGATTACAATCTTTTCCTTTAATTTATAAATCGTTTCAACTTTCGATCCCACCTTTAACATATTTGTCTATTGAAAGGTAACCGATTGATGGACAAATGTTTTCCATATTTTCTCGCCATTTACCTTCAATGATATGCACGGTTTCATGCTTAGGCAAGCATAAAAGGCAAACAAATAACATGCTTAGGGAGAATGCTTAAGCACACAAGAACACACAGGTTCCCTAGTTAGTCGGACCTCTGACTAGCAACATGCACTGAATCACACACGCATAGGTAAGCACACACAAACAAAAAAGATAAGCTCACTGGCACGAAAAGAAAGTTGACCAAAATATATCTACATTTAGTTGAGATTAAATCAAATGACTAAGGTAATGCAGGCAGTGACCAACGCTGGAAGCAAGT
This sequence comes from Cristatella mucedo, assembly GCA_009760855.2. Classification (NCBI taxonomy): domain Eukaryota; kingdom Metazoa; phylum Bryozoa; class Phylactolaemata; family Cristatellidae; genus Cristatella; species Cristatella mucedo. The sequence continues at coordinate 2,492,832 of WPIO01000023.1, read as the reverse complement.
TCCAGACCTCTGGTACATTCTAACTGAAGGCCCGGTCACCAAAAGATTTCAAATTAGAGCGAGGAATGGTGACTAGAAGCCAAGAAGTGGGTATTACAAGAGCACACTAGGAGAGCAAGGAACTCATATGCGAAGGCTGATGCAAGCGAGTGAAGTGAAGGCTGAATCAGACAAAGAATCTTGAAATATGTTCTATGTTCGATAGGGAGCCAGTAAAGCTCAGCCAGTAGTGATGTGATATGACAGCTACACCATTGACGACAAACCAGATGAGCTGCTGAGTTGTTCACCAGTTTCAGACGACTAAGGGCAGTGGTCTCGAGTGCTAGATAAAGGGAAATGCAATAATCTAGACGCAATTTCAAACGTGTGAACTAGTGGCTTTTGCACTCTTATCAAAGTAGGCCCTAATTGTAGCAATGTGCTGTAGCTGAAAGTAGGCTGAGGTGACAGTGGAGGAAATATGCTCACCGCAAGACAAGACACTTTGGAATAGCGTGCCTAGCACGTGTCAATAGAGTAATGCTAGATGAGCCAGCATGGTCTTCCAACTTGATTGTCACGCTGGATGTGCTTATGCATGCTGACACTGTGCATGCTGCCACTAACCACATTTGCATGCTGACCCTGTGCATGTCACCCCTAACCATGTTATTCATTTTGTTTGTTTTTCAAGCATGATTTTACTTACCATTCAATTGCATTTCACTTTGCAGCAAATGTAAAGCGCCTAGAGAGAGATTAAGTTCTCTGAGGGCGCTTTATCAAGTGAATTATTATTATATTATTATTATTACGCTAGGATTCCCCATAACTATTAGGCTGGTCTTATCACTCTTAAGCTTCAAGGAGTTAGTCGCCACACAAGTGAGTGGCCATTCCCTGACAGCCAGCATCATCGACATAAAACTGGTGGAATTGTTTAGCTGCTAATCATTCAAGCGTGTTAGATAAGTATGGCAGAAAAGAGACTGGGCAAAAGCTACTCAGGTTCTCGTGATATAGGGTCAGCTTTTTAATAAGCGATCTGAAAACAGCTGCTTTCATAGGGAAGGGGCGTCATTAGTAACCAGGTACATATAATATACAACATTCAATACGATGAGCAGCAACAGCTTATTAAAAAAACTGTAGGGAGAGGGTCCAGAGAACTAGTGGTCTTTTCAACCTGGGAGACAAATTTAATGATGTGTTTAATACAAGCATGCAAAAAAAGGGGGAGACAAAAAGATCAGCGTGGTGTGCAGCTGCAGTTCGGCAGGGACGGCATGGAGAAAAATGAGTCCGTAATCTGCTCTATCTTATCAGTTTGTCTACTGATTTTAGCACTAAAAAGAAGAGTCAAGTCTGAGACAATCGTATAGTAGTCATAAAATTTGGTGATGCAAGTCAAATTACAATTCCTGTTCCAATTCGAGCAAACGGTGCATCAATGCCTGTTGCTGTGGCCACTTGCTATGGCCACTAGGCCCACAGAAAGACCAGGGCAGCCATTAACCATTTTGCAAGTATACATGCAGTGTGTAAAATTTAGATATAATATAAACATGCTTAGGGTTTAGTGCAACAATCCAAGAGAACCAAGTCTCTCTCTCTCTCTCTCTCTCTCTCTCTCTCTCTCTCTCTCTCTCTCTCTCTCTCTCTCCCTCTCTCTCTAGGCAATTTTCATACCCTAAAGGGAAAGCATGCCCTGAAAAGAAAGCAGGCACATTGATTACGTATAGCATGCACATTCTTGGAACAAGCACAGATAGGAGAATTCATGGAGCAAGTGTTGTCAGGAGTAGGTAGGCTTTAGCTTGTCTTTGACTGTATTAAAATCAGATGATGACGTGGCATCAGTCGGTCGAGAGTTCCCGGTTTAGACAGAATATGGAAAGAAGCGCAGTCTTCGAGGAATTTGAAGTTCTTCAGTGGCACAAACAAACGACCATAGTCAGAGGAGTGAGTGGTACAAAGCTAAGCTTGATTGGGAAGCATTTTGATAGGTATTCTGGAGCAAGAGAATGAAGAGACCTAAAAGTGAGCGACAGAATCTTAAAGTTGATTTGCTGCATGATGTCACTGATGCAGGTCGGTGAGAAGTGGTGTACTGCAGAAACAGTGACGTTTGCGAAAGACAAGCAGGGCTGCTAAATAGTTTTGCACCAACAGTAGCATCTCATTGCAGAGACAGGAAGGCCAGAAAAAAGCAACTCGCACAATTTTAGACGGATATCTATCTGTCACAAAATGAAACAGCTTGGTTGTAAGAATTCTTATTTAACCCGGCCCAAATTGTTTAGATGTTACATGCTTAAATGTTAAGTCTTGGGAAAAAGTAGGGAGACTTGACTGTGGAACTGATGTGGTCATCTAGTGAAAAGTATTTTCGAAGAGGACACCCAGATTCCGTGCAAAGGCTACAGGCGATATGCTTGCCAAGCCAATTTCGAGGATTAAGCGTTTTGATTTTTGAGTTTGTTTCATTGCAATTCATATTGGAAATTTGTCTGCCATCTAAGAACAAATATCAGCAATACATGCGACAAGAGAGCTGAGACTTTGAAATGCTGAAAGGCTGGCTAGGATCAAAGCACGAGTACAAGTAAGTGTGATCTGCACAAAAATAAAAGCTCAGATGGTGTTTGGCTATTACATCTGCAAGAGAGAGGTATACATTGTTATTAGAATTTTACCTAAAATGGATCCCTGCTGCACACCATACTTAAAAGGGTCACAGGATGATCATTGACCTACTGCCTGAAATCACCCACTAAGATATGACCTAAACCGTTTCAGCGTAGTGCCTGTGACGCCTTGGCTAGATAACAGGCACTCATGAAGGACTTGGTAATAAAAGGTATCAAAAGCTGCTGAGAGTTCCAGCAGAACTAGTTGAGAGACTACTTAAGTCAGCATTTCTTATGCTACAAACGTGGTGCAGCTGCTTCTGCCCTTAAGTTCCTAGGCCGAAAACACCGCTCATTAGGATGCTTGTCCTTGCCGATGTGCAACAAATACCAATGATGCCTGAACCTTACATCGTGGATAGCAATACACACATGTATCCAGACGGTAGTATAACATAGCGACAATGAAGAGCGATCATTGATTAGGATAAAAAGTCCATATCCATAGCAACATAGAAAATAGAACAGTCTATTATCCATAGAACAGTCTATTCGACAGCCACGGGGGGGGGCTGCATGTAACCAGCCCCAGCCATAGAATACCCTAACTCTTACGATATCCAAGACTGAGCAATCTAGCCATCTCAGAAGTAGAACATTAAGTTTGGGGTCGTCAGAGCTAGGAGTCCTCTTAGACTTGAAAATAAACTTTGAGCACCAGAAGCAGGCTTAAAGCTCATAATTGAGGTAGAGCAAGGAGCACGGGCTGGTGACTCCGGGGCAGATGTTACATTAGAGATGAACTGTCTGAATTTGCCTATCATGCAGCCAAAGAAGCTAGGAGAACGATCGGCTAGGTCAACTTAAGGACTAATAGGTATGATGCTGACTTTGGTGCAGTTAGTTAAGAAGATGGTGGAATGTCAATAAAAATATTTTTTATCACACCTGCCATTCCATTACATTCTTATAGAAGCTACTGCTGTTACCTGTACCACGAGTACACGGTGGGACCTGCTTAGGCCCATATTGAGGTGGGCCGACCCAAACAAGGAGCCCCTTTGTCGAAGGCCTACAGAACCCATGCCGAGATCAAGATTTGACACTCTCTTTTTTACATATGCAGTGTTTTTAGCATAGTCTGCTAGGCTAGTGCAAGCAATGACCGATTAAAAAATAATGAGCATTTAGAATCAATGGAGCATTTAAAAAACCGTGAGGCCATCTGCTACTTTGTTACCTAACGGTTGATAGTTTAACTGTCAAATAAGGGTCAAAGGAAGGTAAGGTTAAATTTCAGAACGTGAACACTAAGTGATAATGAGGCTGAACCGAAAGCAGGATTTAACTGTATATAGTGCATCATAGCCCTGCATTGGGATGCAATAGTGTTGGACAGAATGCCTTGCCTCACACTAGTCAAACACACAGTCTCACAGATCAATACAACAGCCTCCAAAAGCAGCAAACTTCAAAATGACCTAGCCACAGAACCGAAGGAAGTAGCCGAAGAAACACCTTGACTACTGACACAGAGGGAAAACTTGGACAGACAACCAGATGTGCCTAGCTGTATGCTGAAAGCAAGCAACGTCTTGGTTCAGCTTGATTCAGCAGCAGCATTTTGTTCGACGTATGCCAGACAGTATTCGCTGCAATATTTAGACTTTGCTTGAGGTGACTAAGGTATTATTTGAGGCACTTTGACTATACTTGAAAATACAAGCAGCCTATGCACCTGCCTAAACTAAGCCTTACCCGGTGGTCTTCGGTGAGTGAACTGATCTAGTATGCTGGAGTTATGTTACTTCTTGTTCTTAGTCTGCTACACTTCTTCATTATCTCTTTTTCTGAATGACTGATTGCTCTGCTAAGGTAAAGTCTTAGAGCCAGGCGATTTTGGGCAGAAAGGACAAAGGCTTGCCTCCCCAGTTGAATGATGGCTCACTGATGTCCTCCAAAATCCGGTTCACTAAAAATAATAAAGAGAGTAAATACGCTCAGCAGCAGCCTTCAGCTCACGATCCGCTGTGAATCTCCACCATGTACGGCAGGTATGTTCATGTGAACAGTTTTCTCATTGAGTCATCTGTGCTGTTTAAATCCTGCACACCCTGTTTATTGCACACCACACAAGGTCTTACGCCATACTGGTGATGTGGAAGCCTCCGGTAGGAGTGCCAGTCTGCATGTGCCTGAGGCAAATATGATAGTCATCGACAAGCAAACGATTGAGACGTGATCATCTGCATCAGAACCTGGTCGGTCCGTAGCTGAGCATCAGCCACACTGGATGCTCTGGCATTTGCAAAAAGCTAGAGAAGCCCTATAGCAATCAGTACAGGTGTCTCAACACATGGCTAGGAACCTGCCAACATGTCTGGTTGCAGAATCGACGTGTGTTTGGATTGATGTGTGGATGCCTAATTGGCCATCCCGATAGATTGCTGAGGGCTTCATCTCTGCAGACGACAAGCAGTTGCTCAGTGCTTGTTGATGAGCTCGGACTCTCTATGTACTTTGCCTACAGCTTGCCTTCTGCTATGTCGACTTAGAAAGGTCTCCTCACCCCAGCATGTCTAGGAACCGACTTCCAATGTCTCAAACAAGGATGAAAAATAAAGAGACACATCGACTAAGGGTTGTGACAGCGCTCACTCAAATCGCAAAAGTAGTGGCAATATAAAAGGATAGCTGCTGTGCAGCTGGCTTGTCAGTGAGAGGGAAGAAGCAATTCAACAGTGTGTAAAAGTATCAATGCATCATTTTACTGACTGACATGATTCTCTATTTCTCTTCTGTCTGTCCCTTTCTCTATTTCACTCTTTCTCTGCCCCTCTTTCTCCTCACTGTCTGCCTGTCTGTCTGTCTGTCTGTCTGTCTGTCTGTCTGTCTCTCTCTCTCTCTCTCTCTCTCTCTCTCTCTCTCTCTCTCTCTCTCTCTGTATTATGACATTGTTTCCTTCTCCTTTCCTCCCTCCCTCCCCTCACTCTCTCCCTCGTGTGCTATACCTCTCAGCCTTCCTTTTCTTACCTAAGTATGTCTCTCTGTACCTTTGTCTGTCTCCGACTGCTAGCAAGTTGCCAAATTGAATTTGCGTCATAGAGATAAGTGAATAATAAGTGAATAATGACTAGAAACCTTAACGATGACATTCTAATATTCCACGGAGGTCATGATAATTCAACTATCACATTACTGAGCCACTACCGACATGGCTCATAATCGCAGCAAGGCTGCAGTTACTGCCACCAGTACCCAGTCGAGTTTGACACCATTTCACTTTTCACTGCATTAACGCAAAGCACCTCTGTTAATTGCTTGCAATATGAAATTCCAACATGCTGCAGCCACGAGTGCAGAAAGCAGGCTGATAGCTGCCACTTTGTACTATCAAGCACCAGTTGAGCGATATCAGCAAGAGCAGCACTCCAACAGAGCTAAAGCAGCCATGCAGCACTGACTGGATACGAATGTCAAAATCATCGATAAATCCCTTGCCCTGGCAAGGGCACCGGCTTCGGGATTGTTAAGCAGACCCCAACGAATGTCTACAGAAGCAGGCCCCAACGAATGTCTGCAGAAGCAGGACACCCATAATGACTGCTGCCGTGGCTAGCAGTATCCGGCCATCGAACTCCATCCACCACACTTGCAGCACTGCCCCACTTCTTCTCCCAAGCGTCATCTGCTGTTTGCTACTACTGGTCAAGTACTGTCACTAAAGAAAGTTATTCAGGGAATGATTGAGAGGTAATCTCATCGTGCACCCCACCCCAAGTGCGATGCTGACTTGTCCTGCGTGCGGTACCTCCTTTGTGAGTTTTTCTCAACTGTGTAACCCCTTTGCTTACATGGGGAGGCATACGCATGGTCACTTTTCTGTCGTCAAGGGTCTAATGAATCCTGGCACTTTAACGGCCATGCACGAATTCACACTGAATACGGCCGACCAAGAGCATGCCGCTCACATTACGGCATGCCCTGTAGTCCTAACCGCCTTGGGTGCCTACATCTATATCATAGGTCAGATATTAGACAGGCGCACTGTTAAACGTTCAAGCCAAGGCTAAACGGGTGACAGCGATGAGCTGTCTTGACCGGCCACATTCACGAGAGACTGGTGGATGTTTCTGTACGACTGTTCGTGGGTGATGAATGAGACAGGGGCGTGCGGTCGTCATAGCACGTCCCCACAGTTTGAGAGTGCGTGCACGCGGCTGAGTCAGTCACGTCACACGAGCGTCCCCACAGTTTGAGATCGCGTGCTTGCGGCCGCGACAAGTTGCAAGCTTGAACAGCAGATGTCCTCCAAATAATGTGAGAGCACATGTCCGCGGCTTCGTCACTCACTCATTTCACCTACAACACTGGCATGGGGGAGGGCGAGAGGGTGCAGCTCGGCAAAAACCTAACATCCGAGAGCTGGGGCGGCTGTGCACGTACGTGCCTGTTCAGGCGCCACGGTTCGGTGCTCCGTGCCCAGACAGTCGCTCACGGCATGCCAACGGGACTGCCAAACTCCACGCGATGTACTCAGCTGAAAGTAAGATCCAAGTCACCGGGAGGCACTGTTTACGGAAGTCACGCAGCCATAGCTCGGACCGCAGGAAAGACGAACGTCGCCAGCCGGTCGGAGGTTGTCGTGGTAAAGGCTAACTACCGGTGCACGGGGGTGTGGCGCTGGATAGTTGCGAAATTGGCGGTCGCTGTAAAATGGTGCCTCGAAGCTCTGGCTAGCATCGCAGCTGCGAACGCGAAAGCCCAGCCATTCAACATTGTCATTTAATGCATGCTGCTCTTGTCTCCTCGAAATGGGGGACGCAAGCGGTGCAGTTTAAACTAGGAGCATCGGCCGACGAGTTCAGGCGGGGAGCAGGCTAATCTGGCGTCTACTGCTGTTTGGGTCGCATCGAGACATGCGCGACTCCACTAACCGCGTGCAACCAGTTGTGCAGCCCCAGTTTTTCAGCCAGAGGTTCGTAAATAGTTTCAAAATACCCTGATAGTATACCATCACCGCCCTTGTTTGGCCCACGGGTAAGGAAGGTACTCACTCGCCTACAATGACCAAGGTCGTCGGCTTGTGCAGTGCCTCGTATGTAAAGCGCCTGGATAGAAAAGTAAGTTCTCTTCCGGCGCTACACAAATTAATCACATTTATTATTTTTCGGAATGGTTACTGGTTATACTAATAAGAAGAAGAATATATTTTATGTAGCGCCCTCAGATAACTCAATCTCTTTCTAGGCACTTTACATTTGCTGCAAAGGAAGCACGATCGAATGGTAGTGGTAGCATGCTCAATAAACAGCTAGAATAACATGGTTAGGGGTGACATGCACACGGTCAACATGCAAGTATGGTTAGTGGCAGCATGCACAGCGTCAGCACGCATAAGAACATAAAGGTCAAAACGCAGGAACCCACTAAATTGTAGCACGGCGCCGGCCTGATTCTGTTTTAGAACGCATGAGAATTGCTCAGCAGGAAATATATCTGTCCTAGAGCAAGAGGACGCAGCCATCGTAGGGCAATGAGGTGATTGATATTGGCTGGCCTGTCAACCATACGGTTCCGGCTAACAATTTAAGGATAGGGCAACGCTTGCCGGAGGTCGTTGTCACCGCCAGCCATTCTAGATTTGCTGGACGGTTTTCGTGAGAACAAAGGAAGTGGGTGAAGAGCATCCGCGTTCTCGAGTGGTGAGCAATGGGACGCGGAGGTCGCTGAGGTGATTGATACTGGCTGGAGTGTCAACCCCATTGTCCCGGCTAGTTATACAATGATAGGGCGACGCTCGCTAGGGGCCTCTTCTTCATCTTCGGCGCCGTCTCAATGCCGTCACCGGTAGTTGCCGGACTCGTTTCTCTGAAAGCGAGGAAGGAGGGCGGGCTGTTGGCCGGTGATCGAGGGACATGACGGGACAGCGCCAGGAGGATTCGGTGGACGCCACTGAATACAGTCGTATAGCGTCCGTGCTCGAATTTTTGTGTTGTGTGTGTGTGTGTGTGTGTGTGTGTGTGTGTGTGTGTGTGTGTGTGTGTGTGTGTGTGTGTGTGTGTGTGTGTGTGTGTGTGTGTGTGCGTGCACGTGATCTCACCAAGAGTGCTTGGTGTAACGTGTGAGGTATTCCTGCCATAAGGTGGAAGCGGAACTCAAGTTCTCCGGTCAGGGTCTGGGCTCAGGTTCGGGCTCCGTCTATTTGGGTCGTGCCCACTAGAGACGTAAGTAGCATAAGTGTGTAGACGTGTTTCCTCCGAAAGATTGTTTGGTGTAATGCATGAGGTACTCCTTCCGTAAGGTGGAAGCGGACCCCTAGCTCTCCAGTCAGGGTCTAGGCTCCGGTTCGGGCTCCTCGTCTTATTTGGGTCGTTCCCCTCAATAGACTTAAGCAGCCTAAGTGCGGGGACGTATTTCCTCCGAAATAGTGCTTGTGCTGTTGAGAGCGTGTGAGGCGTGTGGAGGTAAAACTGAGCTAGACGCGAAGTGACTTTGTGCGCATGCATATAAAGCTCAGTAAAATCCCCAATTTGTGTCTCGCTTTCCGATTCACGCCGTGGACGCACGACCCCCTTTAGTAACGGTTACTAGGTCAGCGCCAGAAACGCTCGTTTCGTGGCGGCCAGCTTAATGCGCGTAGACACCAACCGAACAGCATTAGGTGCTAGGTTACGCAGCAAGCCTACTCCATCGAGCCTTCGGCCTTACAAAATGCTGTGATCAATAGGAGCGTTTTCAGTTTCTTTTTAAATGTGATCAGGTCAGGAGATGTCGTGACGAAAGTTTGGAGTGAGTTCCAGGCTTTGGTAGCATAAGAACTAAAGGCATGGTCTCCAAAGGATTTGAGGTTTGTACGAGGTATAGGTGAACGACTAGATTCGGAAAAGCGGGTGGAACGATGCTTAGCCTGGTGGGAGAGTAGATCTGATATGTAGACTGAAGCCAAAGAATGGATGGACCTAAAAGTGAGTGACACAACCTTGAAGTCGATGCGTTGCTTGACTGGGCACCAATGCAGGTCGGCGAGAAGTGGAAAGATGTGGCAACGGCGACGCTCACGACAAACAAGCCCAGCTGCAGTTTTGCATCTGCTGTAAGCGCCTGATTGCACAAGCCGGTAGACCAGCAAGCAGTGAGTACAGAAGTCAAGACGGGATGTCACAAATGCATGGACCAACTTAGATGCGATATCACTGTCTAAATAAGCCCGAATTTTAGCAATGTTATGTAGCTGAAAGTAGGCAGGCTTGACTGTGGAGCTGATGCGGTCGTGAAGCTGTAAGGTTTCGGTTTGTCTCTTTTCATCTTAGTCCTCACAATTGTCTCTTTCCATTTTTCACGTTCCTGTACTTAAGCTCTTATGTAAGTTCTGTTATTTTGATGCCTGTCGCCCGTTTCCTGTGGGCTTAGTCGGAAATTCCCTGAAGAGATCACGTTGACCAGTCATGACAAATTTGCAACCTTTTAGAATGGGTCAAGGTAGCAGCCGAGACAAACTAACTCGGTGGTCCTACGCCTTTTTGTAAAACACTTCCAGAGAAGGCTTCACTGTTTTTTTTTCAAATGGCAATGCAGACTAAGTGCAGCAACCCTATTCAACATGGTCCCGAGATTAAGTCCTTGAGTAATAATAGTAATAATGGTTCTTGACATGGAGGTAAGCAACTTGAACTTCTTGGCCAGGGTCGTGAGGTTCGAGTCGTGCGGCAAGCGATTCCTTATTGCCCACAAAAACAGAAGTATTGCTGAGAAGGCTCCTTTTTCGCAAGGGCGCTTTTATCGTTTAATAAATGAGGCTGTTCATTCAGCCGAGCTTTACTTTACTTCTCGACCAAGAGTAGAGTACAACGTTGAAGCACCAGAGGCTCGACACGTCCACAATTATCTCGACGAAGTTCTTACGGATAAAAGGTTTCCCATGGCGGTCTAAGATTTAGTATAGAATATACCTTTTACAAGTTTTTTTTTACTCCGAATAGATTGTGCAATGAGTCCAATTATTGCGACTCGTATTTCCAAATCGCACAACGAGTTATGCTAAGGGAATGTGTGACTCGTGGACTGCCCGCGAATATTTTCTCAGATGGCTCTATCACAATAAAAGAATACGCAGTGACGTTAAACAGCACTGCTATGATTTTTCTCTGCCTTTAGCTTAAGCCGTCACTTCATCGTATTAGTGCGACATATGTATGCGAGTGCGAAGAGTGCAGCCTAGTGTGCAGTTTCGGTTGTCATCCAGGCGACCACCTGAGCCGAGCGCCCAGCCTGATGGGTCGAAAAGATGGGCGCGTTCGGCCGGCCTCCGCCTGACGCAAATTTCTGTAGGGTAGCGGATGTTCAGTCCCTGACCTTGGAAGGACCAGAATTATCGAAGGACCACCGGCACCAGCGCAGTGAGCTCAGCTCGGTCAGCCAAAGCCCCCCTCGCCGTGGACCCCACCCAGACCTAACTTCCCGAACCTTATGGTGCCTCTCCCCCCCCGCCCAGACCCTGAGGCTAGTACCCCTTATTACTACAATATTGTCTATTTCCAGTTGTCTATCGTCATGCCCCAAGTCTATTCCGTTGGTTTCGCTGGCTTTCCCGTGCATCTTTCTCAATTGCATCAACATTGCCGGCGTATTCCTTTTAAGTATTCGCTGAAGGTGTGAAAGTGCGGTCGTCCACATGCAATGCCTGCCCATTGCTGCAAAGTTGCTTTCCTTACTGTCCACTTTCTTCTGCTCTGCTAATTGCAGGTCCCCGATCTCTCGAAGTGTTTTTGTAACCGCGAGGGTGTGACCAACAGGTATGCCTTTGCACTTTTCAGCCGACTGCTTATGTACAGTTCTCCGTGTCTATTCATATCGCATTGCTTTGCTGTCACGACTGCTTAGTCTTCACTTAACTATCAAAATTATGGTTCTTTGGTGTCACTTTTCTGCGACTGGTGCACTTACATTTATAGGTTGGTCTGGTTCACAATCGAGGGCGCGAAATCCACCCTGAGAGGCACTGAAGGCGAAGTATCACTCAGGAGCCAGACTAAATAACAGAAGCCGGTGTAAGAGAAGACTCGAAGAAGCTGCCGTGAGCTCGTGAACGTACCCTCCGTCCTCTCGTTCGCCATCCAGAATGCAGTCGCTCCAGGATTCGAGACTATAAGTGGAACCCAGATGCTAAGGACTACGCAGCCATTGTGCACGGATTGGATGCACAGGGCTGCAAACACGAGCACTTTGTGGGGCTGCAACTGCAGCTTCGGCGTCACTGCTCAGACGAGCTGAGAGCGTCATCTTAGTCTAAGCGACTTCGTTTGGAGCGACTGCGGGATCCATACAGCTACCTAGACTAAAGCTTAGAATTTCAAGCTTACTTGATGCTGACACTGGGGCAAAGCAAACCGTGAGGAAGTCATCAAGCGAGAGTCCATAAGGTGTGTCATGCGGGCCTCGGACGTAGAATGGAATGCACCGATCTGCTGCCATAGTCAGTCTTTGGCGCTCACAGAAGCAAGAGAAAGTCAAAACTGTGGCAATAGCGAAATACGGAATATTTCAGCCTCCTTCGCACCATTTTGCCTCCGAGCTCGTTTGAATCTGTCGATGCTTTGCCCTGTTTGCAGTAGCTCGCGACACATCTTAATGCATGTGCAGGCGGTGAAAGAGCATTTAACATGTGCTGCTCCCAAGAAATTAGAAAGGGAATCGCTGTGGACGCAGCGATAATGGAAACGAACTCTATTAAAAATGGTATCCAATTAGCCAGACTATTTATATTGAGGCAGGTGCAGAGCCTTAAAGGCTATCACCGCAGCTTGCAGCGACAACAAAATATCACTCACCGTAAATAAATAAATCCTAGCTGATTAAACAGCCTTTTTTGTATAGCGACAGAAGAGCCTTTACGGCTATCATCACCGCTTGCAGTGGCGATAAAGAATCGCCAACGGCAGGAATTGAACCCACGACCTCGGTCCCGATGTCGTGAAAGCAACTGCCTTACCTAGTTTGCCATCACGGCTCACCAAGCATTAAGCATGTGAGGGTAATAGATAGCAGGCGATGACGCATTAACGGCTTGGTCGAAAGTGTTCAGCCTTTTTCTCTGAAAAATTGCCCACACACGTGTCTCCGTAAAGCTCGTCCAACTAAAGCAAGTTTTGAATCAAAAATTGCAAATTTTGTTGATGAGATTTTCAGAGGTTTTTTGCATGCGATGTGGTTACCACAATAAAGTTTAGTAAAAAGAGTTCGTTTCCTGAAGACCCTATACAATCCCCTCTATGATCTTCTCTGGCAGACAAACTTAGCCCAGCCATAACTGAGATTTTTTCAATGCTTCTCTGTCCAACGGGGCTGTACCCAAGTCTATCAAATCAGCCATCGTTAGAACGATACTTAAAAAGCCTGGATTAGATATGGAGGTTCTAGCGAACTGTTAACCTGTTTTCCTTTGTCCCTTTTCGTCAAATATTCTTAAAATATTGTCACTGAACAGCTTGAAGCAATCACTGACAAGTATATATTATCAGAAGCATTTCAGTCGGAATTCAATCGACACCACTCCACTAAAACTACTTGTCTCCGTGTAATCCTATGCAGCAACGATGACGGGAATGTCACTGCCCTAGCGCTGCTAGATCTATCAGCAGTCTTCGACGCTGTTGATCATGCTATCTTTCTTGAATAATAGAGAACTACGATCGGTCTGGCAGATGAGGCACTGGCGTGATTCAAATCGTAGTTATCCGCTCGTTTTCAATTCGTGTCGTGTGAGGGTCAGGTCTCATTCACTAGACCAGATATGTAAAGTCCCGCAAGGGTTCGTCACCAGTCATTTGCTATTCTCCATTTTTACTGAACCGGTGAGGATAATGATTCGGGCCCATGGAATCGGCAATTAATTTTTGGACCATGCTCAGCTGTATTTTTTATTTAAAGCGTCGGAATCTGCTGCAGAGAATGGTAACTAAATGCTTACCTAGCAGACATTCGATCAAAGATGTCGATTTCCTTAAACTAAACGATGATAAACGGAACGGCCACTCATAGGAAACCCCAAGCGTGTGGCTAGACTAGAAGGCTTTGCTCTTCTAACAGCTGATGCTATTGTGGGACCGTCGCCGTGTGCTCAGAATTTAGGTGTCGACTTTGACAGCTGCCTAAATTTTGAAAGTTCCCTAAGAAGCTTGCCTTTAGTGCTGGCCATCACACCCGATCCCTGCCTAAGTTTAGGGACAGTGTACCACGTTGGCTAGCTAAGACTTTAAATAGCTCCCTAATTCTGTCTTTGCTATATTTTTGCAATTCCATTTTGGCTGGGCTACCGAAAAAGCCATTAGACCAATGCAGCTGGTAATTAATATGGTTATAAGGCTAGTTTAAATCCCAGAGGTTTGACTACGTGCCTCCTTTGCTGAAAGAGCGTGGATGGCTGCCGGTTGATCAATGAATGTTGAGCACAGCTCCTACGCTAACCCACACGGCCTGCCACGGCTTGGATCCTTCATAACTAGCTCTACTGGTGCACCAGTTTCAGCCTCCTCGTACCCTCGAGTTCTCTGAGGGCGCTTTATCAAGTGAATTATTATTATTATTATTATCCATGAAAAATACGCTAGTTATTCCATTGCTCCACTTAAAGACCGTAGGCGACACAAGCTTTTGCTCTGCAGGTCCTAGACTGTGGATTCAATTCCACAATGCTAACTTAACGACATATACTCTTCTGCTGCTGACTATGGCACATCCTTTCCAGCAGTCCTGAACTGATATTTCCGTGCCACTCACTACCATAACAGGTCTCCGGAGTCAGCTATGCTTTTCACGTTCTCTTTTTTCGTGAGATAAAGTCTGTTGGCTACTGAATGCGTACCGAAAGCCGTTTTCTCTGCGAATGCGCTATACAAAATTCTACTGTGTAACACCCACTTAGTCATCGTGGAGTTACAGATGAAAATATATTGCAATACATTAAATGACGCTAGTATCTGTATGCTGGTCGGCTTTTTATTGCCAAGGCACTTTCGCTTATTGTTCTTTAGCGTTAGCTACTTCTGCAGGTTTTGTTGACTACCACTACGTCGTTGCACGGCCATTGCCTTCAGGCCTCGTAGAGCGGCAGGAACTTTAGCCAGTAGGATAAGGAATGGGGTACGTAGAGTCGGGCATCATATCAGTCGGTCGAAGCCATGATTGCTTAATGTTTGAGTTAGGTTTCTCCTGCAATCAAATAGGTGTGTGAGTTAGAAAATTGAGACGACTAGTAAGCGGCACGTTATTAGCCTGAGCAGTGGAGAATACACAAGTTGCCTTGCCGAGTACTCTCATCAAAATTAATATATGACCACAGCTATGAGAGGCATTAGCAAGTGATTAACTCACGAGTTTTCTATTTACGATGTAGCTCGTGACTGGTTCAGATATTTATACGGGAAAGCTTTAAATTTTATCGCAGCAGACCTACTTTATATATCGAGCTTGGCATTAAAAAATATATGATATATATATATATATTTAGTATATATATATTTATATATATATATATATATAATCATGTATATACTTAGATCATTATATCTATGTAGTGCTGTTCATTGTGGAGGCTGTTATTGCTAAGCCTAAGCGTTTGGGTAACAAATCACCAATTTATTAGACATCCGTCCGTGTATACTGTTGCACGCTTTCGATTAGGTTGATGGAGTAGTAGCATTTGGTATAGTCAGAATATACAGGTAATTATTAGCATTTTTTCTGATGGGCGCAATTCATTTGTCTTGCTATTTGTGGCCTACTGCTAGACGTTAATTCAGGCGTTAGTTGTGCACACTTTGCAAAATGTCTACCAAACCTGGTGAAGGAAAACAGAATAACAGTATTCCCAGTAAAGAATAAACGGTTTCGTGCACGTTCAAGTAAGTAGCATTTGGTTAGAACCACCAGTCTCATTTATTTAGCGACAGAGGAACCATAGAGGCTGCAATCTTGCTTACAGCAACTCATTCTCAGTTGGCTGCTGCAGGACTCAAGCCTACGACTTACGTTTTATGCGTAGCGGTCTTGAGCAGATATTTTTTAGAACTCAGCCATAGCCGAACAGCGTAATGTATCGGCGTTGTATAGCGGGTAATATTCCGTTCAGCTCTCTGTGTGTATGCATGTCTGCAGTCCTCACAAACGCAAACTAACTGCCACGATACATGTTGAAGGACAAGTGCAACAACCGATGTGTAGAGAGCAAATTGACACATCTTGCTAATTAAGTTACATGGAAAAGCTGTAGCAGAGGCACCACATAGTGCTTTTGGCGAATGGGGAAAAGTTTGCTACTAAACAGAGCATAAAGTCCTTTCAAACGCCGATATTTAAAGTAGAAACCAATGGCACAAAAGTCAAGTGGTGAGATTTTTGCGCTTATGATACAGGTTATAGAGCCGATTCCCTTTAGCAGGTACTTTGTTATTGCCCGATGCAAGAGCGTTGACAACCTCATAAGTGGTGAGCCGTGATGGCACACTAGGTAAGGCAGTTGCTTTCACGACCTCGGTCCCGAGGTCGTGGGTTAGATTCCTGCGGTGGGCGATTCTTTATCGCCACTGCAAACGATGGTGATCGCCGTAAAGGCTCTTCTGCCGCTATATAAAAAGAGGCTGTTTAATCAGCTAGGATTTATTTATTTATTTAAGTTTTTCTGCCTCTAGAAATAGCTGTTGAGTATCCTGACATTTACGTTTACTTTGCATCAATCTTTAGCTGAAACTATGGCCTCGATACTAATTAATATCTGGGAAATGTGTAGGCTTTCTGCTCGTCTGACAGCAGTGAATTGATATGGCAATACAGCGGGTGGTCAGACGGAGATCGTCAGCCACGTGTAGTAGCCGTGAGGGTTGTAGACTTTCTTCCGAAATTTTTCTGCTGCGATGCTACGGTTTCGTTTCTCATGCTGTCAACTACGGTACTTCTTTCTCCGACGTCCTTTCCCTTGTTGATATTTCTTAGCTATTTAAATCCTCGAGTATCCTTCAAAATTCCGCCGTTCCTCTCGCATGGCCTCGTTGTCCTGCGGGAGATAAAAGCAGCTGGCTGCCGATTGCTCACCAATTGGATTTTGATCGAGCTACAGCGAGCTGCTCAGCGAACGACTAGTTTATCCTCGCTAGCTACATCGTAGTGTCACACGGAAAAATGAAATGATTATTTTGGCTCATCCTAATATGATTGCAGGGCCGTTTATGGATAGGAAGCAGTTCAAATTTTCTCATCTTCCATGTCACTCCGGTCTCACTGTGAAGCACCAACCAAACAACAATAACAAAGCAAAGACTAACGTAAACATAAGAGGTCTCGCTAGAGTATTGCTGTCGACAAGTCGGCAAGTGTAGATGTCGACAAAATTATTTTGAAATGTCTTGGTCAACCTCCCTAAAAAAATACGAACCTAAAGTATGTAAGCAAGTTCTAGAAATTTCTTTCGGTTACAAATTAAAAATAGTATTTCTTCGCTTTTGCACTCATGCAGGCATATTAAATTCAGCAATATCTTTACTGGTCACTCCGGCTATTGACTGAGGTGGACTCAAAATTAGCTATATTTTTCAATAGGCTGCCAAAGCGCTAAGTGATCACAGCCACAGTGTACTGTTGGTGATCAATTATTTTCACAAAACGTACAGAGAATGATGTGAGTACTGCCAATCAATAACAATAATAATGATACACTGGTATACCATCCTGGGAGAACTTATTCTCTTCCTAGACACTTTACATATGCTGTAAAGGAAGCGTGGTCAAGGACTCTTGCCTCCTGCGACCAGCAAGAGGCGAATGGCTGCTCCTGTCACTACAGCTTTCTTTTAGCTTTGAACTCTAGCTGTGAGACCCTGTAAACCGGTTGTGAGAAACTCCATTGAAATTAGGTACGCGACTGTGCGTTTCAGGCAACTTTCGTGTCTGCAATCGAGATCCGCTGGAGAACTAAATAGCAGCAAGGACAGAATCAGTAGGTGTGTCTATAAGGTCGTGACCAGCGTCGTGCCCCGGCGCTGGCGATGCTTGCACGAGCTGCAAGGCAAGCATCTCCTCCCTGTCTGTCCCCCCCACCCCTCCCGCCGGCAAGGGTCTGGAAAGTGGGCAACGGAGGATGGCACTGCACTGCCGCCAGGGCGATGCTAGGCTCTTCGGGCACCAAGCAGGCAGCTATGCTGATCCTGGCGGATTTTAAATATAAGGCAGGTCGCTGCCTTATATTTAAAATCCGCCACGCAAAGCTTCTGGGCAGCTTTTAACAATTGCCGTTCTTCATTCGGGGCAAGCCTTGAGTTACTCTCGAGCCGCCGACGGCTCGAGACTACCAGTAGCCTCTTTCTACTCACCCGCTTCATTAAAAATCTGCACATCTATTTTGAGAGGGCGGAGCTGTTCTACGAATTTTCGCCCCGCTCGGCAAGCACTATTAGACATATCGAAAAAGTGCTTTTTGGAAATCGCACTTTTAAGAGAAATCAAAACAGCCGTCTATAGAAACCACCCTGAGCGTGGGGGCCGAAGGCACACCACTCCTTCTTAAGCTACTCAACAAAGTGCGGTAGCCTTCTAGTAGTTCTTAATAATAATAATAATAATAATAATAATAATAATGTACTTGATAAAGCGCCCTCAGATAACTTAATCTCTTTCTAGGCGCTTTACATTTGCAGCAAAGGGAAATGCAATTAAATGGTAAGTAAAATCATGCTTGAAAAACAAACAAAATGAAAAACATGAATAACAAAATGAAAATGAAAAAATGAAAACAAAATGAATAACTTCGGACTAGCATCTTGAAAGTTAGCACCGAAGGCACGCCGCTCGACCTATTTCTCTAGCCAGGTGGCCACCAGGAAGGGGCCACTTAACTATCAGGGGAGGGGCTACTTGACTTCATGGGAGGGGCTACATGACTTTTAGGGGGAGGGGCTACATGATTGTCAGGGGGAGGGGCAAATTAGAGGGAAACTGAGATTCCAGTCCGAAAGCTAGCTCAGTATGACTAACGTAGCCTACAATCCAGAGGATTATCCAGTTAATTATCAGAGCTTGCTGAATCTAAATTGTTCTTTTTACTAAACACTTAAATTCTTATTAATATTTTTTCTTATAAAAAGTATGCTATCCCTTAGTCTGACATTGGAGAACTTAATGCAAACGCAAGCACGCTTAGCTAGCTAGCATCCCTCGCTGGTTGGAGTCGCGCTTCCGTAGGGAAGATTTTTTGCCCGTTGCCCAAGCGGCGGCGAGTGCGCAGAAATATCTGACTGCATTGCATCATCTGCCGTGCAGTTATAAGATTATAACATTCAAGGTGTCGGGCAGGATAGCACTTTCTTATTGGAGTGCAATTTGAATAAAAAGCGAACACTTTTTTGTACGGGAATAGGATCTGAATAAACGTAACGACCGCAGGCCATCTTCTTCTTCCGTCGGTCTGAGAGCGAACACTTTTCGCAGAGAACTCACTGCGCACTCACCGTGCACTCAGCTCGGGCTCTCCGGCTTGGCTGGCAGGACTTGTTGCTCCCGCTCCCGCTAACACTGGGCTCAATTCCATAGCGTGACTCGATGCTCGTGTAAGTACTGGAGCGAGTCCCGGTGCACCCGGCTGGTGCTGGACGTGTGCGTTCTGCAGACCGATGCCAAGCTGCGTGCTGCGTCAGCTACCAGTGACCGTAACCATCTCGACTTGCGTCGACAAAAGGCATCCAAGATTTATTGTTACGCCGTTCTTGACAGTTCGCGGATGTTGAAAGTCATCCTACGATAATACCGACTGCTGCGGCTCTGGCTGAAAAGTGAAGGCTAATATGGGAGTGCACTATTTAGCAGGTACCTGTGATTTGTTCTTTATGTGCTTATGCGGGCACACTGTGCATGCTGCCACTAACCATAGTTGCATGCCGACCCTGTGCATGTCACCCAAACCATGTTATTCTCGTTGTTTATTGAGCATGCTACTATTAACCATTCGATCGTGCTTTCTTCGCAGCAATTTTAAAGCGCCTATAAAGAGATTGAGTTCTCTGAGGCCAATTAATTAAATGTATTATTATTATTATTAGAGAGTTCAAGCTTCACTCTCTGGTGTCAACTGGGCGGCGAAATGGACGAAGGGGCTACGAATTAAACGGAACGCGGTGACCTTTAAGACTCGTGTATGAGATAACATGGGCAAACTTAGCAGTACTCACATGCTTTCATTACCGCAGCCTCACATTTAATGGCGCTTTGCCGGAGCGATATCTCCTGGGGGGTTCCGTGAATGTGGGCTTTTGAATGACTTACAGACTCTCGAATTTATAACTCGCCAGCTCACCTTACCACAGGTACGTCTCGGAAACGAATTTACAAAAGACAACATACGAGCTGCTAACAAGACAAGTATCGACTTGCGACGCTGAGCGTACCTGTTGACGTCGAAGTCGGGAAAGTAAGAGTTCGGTGCCGGAAATAACCCCGCCATAGATTGCTACCGGGAAAAGGGTTCGACGTCATTAAGATGGTATCATCGCACCTATACGTAACGTACGCCATGTCGATAATGAATTTAATTAAATTCACTGTGTATAAACTCGTGTTCCTAGGTAAAAGGTAGTTTTCACACTTCTCTACGCCTCAAAAGTATGGAAAACTGCCGCTATTCACAAAACCGCACTTTTTTGTGTCCAGGGCAGTGCTAAATTTGAAATGTATCCACTTCAAATAAGAAAGCAGAAAACTGCCATTTGGTTGGTTTAATTTCAGTCAGATAAAATGATGAATGAATCAAAATTAACATGTATTTATGCTCACGTTATTCCATAATTGAAGTCCATTGGTGGCGCCATTAACTTTCAAGGTCATCCGCTGGCTTGGTCCACCGCTGGCTTCTACTTGACATCTTTGCGCCTCACAAAGAACTCAGTCCACGTGAAGACTTTTACTAATGCTCCAGATGAAGATATACCAGGAGACTTGATAAAACCGTCTGAGAGACCCCTTTCTATAACGTCATCGTGTCAAAGTCTCCAGTAACCTCCGAGTAGGATGCATCACGCCTCAGGGCGTCCGTCCAGCAGGTCTCGAGGTCGTTGCAATCCTTTTGGACGTGCACCGAGTGAGCCAGAGGAAGGTACGGGTGTTGAAGAAATGCTTTGCGGACTACTTTTGTGGCCTTGACTTGATATATTGGCCGTAGACGCAGCAAATTGCGTCGGTCGGGCGCTGGCAGCCTTGTGATGACATCTGAGAAGAATGCGCATATGCGTCCACCAAAGGCAGCTGCACCAATGCAGAAGGGCTGGGCTTAAAGCTCTCGTATTTATATTACTGTTGATAATGTTGATAAGGAAGATATTAATAGTTGCGAAGGATTAACGAACAGACCGACGGTTTGATACGATGCCTAAACTACTTCCTCTGAGTATCAGCAATAAATGTAGACATATCACGTTCTGAACCATTTTACGGTGTTTACAATAATATTGTATTGATCGTGATTACGTTATGGCTTACTAGAAATGTGGCTTACAAAAAAACAAATTGTTTATACAATTTGCATTTTGAATTTAGCAGCCCACTTCTGACCGCAACTGCAACTGCGTGTTATATAAGTAAACATCAAGTGTTTTATCCGAGGTTGTGGGGAGCAATGGCCATTTTTGTTACTTGTGAAGCATAGAGAAATGCGAAATAACACTTTCTACCAAGGCACAGAGATGGGCTCGGCCAGAATATATCCTGTAACATCTGCACAAAATCTGGGCATCATTATTTGAACATGACCTTTCATTAGACCAGCGATTCTCAACCTATGTGTCGCGACCCGTTAGGGGGTCAAAGGCCCCTTCGCAGGAGTCGTCTAAGACCATCAGAAAACACGCATTTCCACATCACATTTTGCACACAGTAATTTTATGTTTGGGGGTCGCCACAATATGAGGAATTGTATTAAAGGGTCGTGGCCTAACGAAGCTTAAGAACCACTGCACTAGACGATCAGATCAGCTCCACTGTCAAGTATCCCTACTTTAAGCTATGTAACTCCTGAATACGCAGGGATAAGACATCCAAGTTGGTCCATAAATTTTTGATATCTCGTCATGACTTCTGTAACTCACACCTTGCAGGTCTTCCGGTCTATTCAAAAGGGTGCTTACAATTGGTGCAAAACACTGCAGCTAGGCTTGTGTGTCGCAAACGTCACGGTTGGATTGCCATTTAACTACTTTTCATCGACCTTCACCTGGTCGCACCAAGCAGCGTAACGACTTCAAGGTTCCGTGACTCACTTTTAAGTCCCTTCATTCTCTTATTCCAGCCTTTCCATCCGAACAAATTCAAAATTCGGCTACGCATGGTACCGCCAGCTTTTGTGACGGAAGTCATTTAGCTGCACCGCGAAACAAAATTAAATCCTTTAGACCGAGCTAGTTTGGTCCAGCGGTAACGCTGCTCGCCCCGGCCAAGGTCTGGCTGAGGTCGTGGGCTCGAGGAGCCCCGTAGCGTATGCGAAGCGTTTGAAGAGAGATTAAATTCTCTTGGGGTGCTATACAAATGAATTATTTATATTTTTTCCTTTAGAAAACGCGCCTTTAGTATTTCTCCCTAAGCCTGGAACTCGCTTCCGACTGATGTCACGATACCATCTGACGTGACATTTAAAAAGAAGCTAAAATTGCACCTGCTCCTCACAGTATTTGATGAGTCCATTTGTATTTCCCTTTGTGTGCATGGGCTTGCTGACGCTGTATATGCTATCACTAATTATATTGGCATCCTTACGTTACAGCATAGTGTAGCACAGCGCCGGCCTGACTCAGTTTTAGAGCGCATAAGAACTGCTAAACAGGAAACACCTCTGTCCTAGAGCACGAGGACGCAGCCATCGTAGGGCAATGAGGTGATTGATATTGGCTGGCCTGTCAACCCTATGGCTCCGGCTAGCAATTTGAGAATAGGGCAACACTTGCCAAAGGTCGCTGTCGCCACCAGCCATCCTAGATTTGCTGGATGGTTTCTGTGAGAACAAAAGAAGTGGGTGAAGAGCATCCGCGTTCTCGAGTTGTGAGCAATGGGACGCGGAGGTCGCTGAGGTGATTGATACTGGCTGGAGTGTCAACCCCATTGTCCCGGCTAGTTATACAATGATAGGGCGCCGCTCGCTAGGGGCCTCTTCTTCATCTTCGGCTCCGTCTCGACGCCGTCGCCGGTAGTTGC
>WPIO01000023.1:2415000-2465000 GCA_009760855.2 Cristatella mucedo | reverse complement strand
AAACAGTTTTGGGTACGATTACGATAGTGTACGGTCACTGTCTCATGCAAGCAGCAGTTTTCATCACGAAGCTGGCAAATGCATCAATAGAACCGTGTCACGAGTTTCATAAGATCTTTTTTTAAAGTTTTTTCAAGCTGTCACCAGCTGACGCCTGCTCGCGAATAATGCCAATGCAGCGAAATGCAAGCACGCACTTTCAAGCATCTTCAGCAGTAGCCAAAAGAGCAGCACGAGAAGAGCTGGGAGATCCAAGAGGGATAAATCCAAGATCACTGAGGTCGAGGAACCAACTACCGGCTATGACTTTTCAACGAGTACGACGCCCCCCCCCCCCCCCCGCAAGTAGAGTCTGCTTACTTCCCCCCCCCCGGGAGCGATAGCGACTTACGACACATGATTCCCTAATGATCAGGCTTGGAGAACGATGGGCAGTGCGGCCGACCGGACGCTGGCTTCAAGTCTTCCCAGTACTCCCTGGAAGCCCTGCAAGAATAATTGAGTTCACAGAGCTCCGGCACTACGGTTGCCTCATCTGTCAGTGTCGGCATGCATGCACGAACTAGTTAGCCTCGATTGGGGCTTCACTGGGCCGTCAGGCAGTTCCAGCGAGCGGGCACCTGTCACCCACCTGGCTCTCACCCACGGCTTGGTATGCTTGATCAGCTCAGCACCCCAGGGTCCATGCTTCTCGGAGCCCGCAGGCAGCTTGCCGCGCTCGACGCTCAGCTCCTCCGCTATGGCTCGAATGTGGTACGGCTCGAAGCCGCAGCAGCCACCGATGTAGCGGACTCCCATGTCGAACGCTTGGCGAGCGTACTTGTGAATGTCCCACCTGGTGGCAGTCCTTGGCTCCAAGGCTGCAAGTAGCACCACCGGAGCGATGCCGGACAAAGATGCAAACGATCATCAAATCATTAATAGACGGATACCAATTCAATTAATAATGGTTGATGAGAGCCAAGCTATCTCAGCACAAGCTGCTGTCGGAACCTCAAATTAACTCCACACGGCTCGGTCGGCCGTATTGTCGGATTAAAACATAAAGCTTAGAAAGGAACGCTGCACTAACAATTGGAAATGATTACGAAAAATTTTCGGCGACTTGGGCAGCCCAGCCAGCACGGCTTGCGAAATGGCCGGTAGGCAGAAATGGCATCGCTGGAAGTTCGGTGGAACTGTTTAATATTTACCGAATGGAAATTCCGGTAGATCTATGTATCCTCGCTGTCCAGCGTCTGGGGTATGAAATACTAACGATTGAACCATCAGGTGGACGCTGCTCAACTTGCCTGCAGCCTCTAGGCCAGCTTTCATTAGTTTCATCGTTTGCACGCCCGTGTCCGGCCCGAAGCGGCAGTTAATTCCCACTATCTTGGCGCCTTAAAGTAAAGACCGGTGCCCCTGCGTGCGGCTGACAGCAGCGTTTGCACGCCAAGGTGAGTCGCAAAGCCAACTCGTTCGCTTGGTGTAACGGCTCACCTGCATTGGCCATCCTTACAGCGCATTCAGCGGCCGATACTCCACTTGTGTCGCCTTCAGGGCCAATGCACATAGTCGACGCTACCGGTTTACCAGACTCCAGGGCCACTTGTATGGCCCACTCCATTTCCTCTATGTACTCGTAATACTGCGACGAGCAAAACACATCTTAGTGAGTAGCAGGCGTTGAAACCTCGGAAAACCGTGACGACGACCACTAGCGAGCGACCAGTGCACGGTGAGTAGAGCACGCACCTCGCACAGCATGAAATCGACGTCATTCTCGACGAACACTTTGACCTGCTTCCTGTACTCAGCCTGAACGGCATCTTTGCCCTTGCCTTCCAGGTAAGACGGTGTGTGCGTCAGACCACCTGCGACGAGTGCGTCACCTTCGTTGGCCACCTCCCTGGCAATCTTGCACGCGGCCGTATTGATCGTCTCGCACTGTAGCATTCAAGCAAGGACGGGGCTGCTACGGCTATCACGAGTAATGTGCTTGCTTTTCGTGAGAGAAGTCACGAATGGTCGAAGCTGAAGTGGTGCTGCGTGAAGCGAGTCAAGTCAGTGGCAGAGCCAGGATTTTCATGCAGGGGCGAGGCCCCAGCAAATAATACAGCAAGTAGTAAAGCGCACAATTAAAGTGCTTATTCGACACGCAGTCGGCGGTTGCTCATCGACGGGAAGTAGGACGACTGCTTTCGTTAGTAATGGTCGGGGCGTATGCATAGGTAGGGGGCGACTGAGATCGCTCTCACCCCTTCCCCACCCGCTCTGGAGGGGAGCTAATGCCCCTACCCACCCCTGGATCCGCCAAGTCAAGCGAGTCAAGTCCAACAAGCTAAGCACAAGAATCTACGTTTTCTGGAACTGTCGTTCCAGTAGAGCGATGCGTCTTTCGCCGAATGAAATTTCGTTTCGTTAACCAAACTAGCCGGAAAAAACTTGAATTAACTTAGGTGACTCGAGCTGAGAAATCACGAAATATCTTCAAAAAACCGAATAAAATACTAGCTGATATAACAGCCTCTTTTGTGTAGCGACAAAACAGCCTTTACGGCTATCATCGCGCTCGAAGCGGAGATAAAGGATCACCTGCCGCAGGATGTGAACCCACGACCTCGGGACCGAGATTGGGGAAAAGCACCGCCTTACCCGGTGTGCCATCACGGCTCACCACACACTCCCCTCATCTTCTCCTGTGCCTCCGATCATAACCGGGTACTTCGGTTCTAGACATCTTGGCCTGAAAATTTCTGCCAAAAATCCCTCGGCCGCTCATATTTCGGCTACCACTGCGCACGGAACCTCATAGCCTGATTTGTAGAGCTTAAGAATATTGTAAAGGTTGACAAGAATGAGAATATGTCCGTCGCCCTGAGGTTTTTAACCTGCAATCTCCGAATCAAAGACAAGAATCTCTCTAACTCATCCTTTACAGCAGTTCTTCTCACGTGTCCGCCTGGTTGTATTGAATAACCCCGTTATAGGTCTGTTTTGGATGATCCATGTGCACCACGTTGACAGTAATTTCTCGCTGGAAAAAGTGGTATTTCGCTGTCTGCCACTTTTGATTAGGATATGGACTTCCATATTGGGATTGATTTGCTAGTCGCCTAAAGGCAAGTGACACGCCGAAAGGATAATTCATGTCAGCTACAGATAATATATGCTGGCTTCACTAAGAACGCAGGCAGACAAATGGTTCGCCCTGCAAGATGCTGGCTCGTACAGCCGACTGTTATGGAGCCGGGTTAGGGTTCATATCACCGGCTAGACCAGCGATATGAACCATTGCAGGATATGCTTTTTCTGGGATTCGGAAAGCGCAGCCCACACTTAAGTTCTAGCTCAGTCGTGGTCCATGGACTGATGGCAAGTTAATGAAATTTAGCAGAATGCGAAGGAGTGGAAGTGTCGGCCGAGTCAAAATAGTATGAGCATCGATGTTGCGATCTGTTTTTTTTTTGTTGAAGTTGCTGTAAAGCGCGCCTAGAAATAGATTGAGTTCTCTGAGGGCGCTTTATCAAGTGCATTATCATTATTATTATTAGCTGCACATTTGAGTTTGTTATTAACTTTAGCCCTTCTGAAAGCAAACTTTCCATGCTCCGAAAATTGACCTAAGGATATATGCGTGAGTACCTCAGGTACAGCTATGGGACTTAACATAAGGGCACATTGGACGTGCAGGATAAGCAATTTGCTTAGAGAACAAACGAACGCGACTTACTGTTAGTCGCTGACCGCTGAGTTGACCGCCGTTGACGAGCTTGTCTTCGCTGGCGTAGAAGGTGAAAGCTTGCAAAACATCGGATCCAGCTCTGAGGAACTCCCGATGCAGCTGCTTAACTAAAAAAGAAAAGAAAAAAGGCAATTTTATTTTCGTCCTGCAGGTGGTGGCAGCTGTAAGACCAGCAAAACAGCACCTTTAAACGTAGACGGACTTCCATACATACTCCCGCTCCTTAGGGCAGCCATTTGACTCAATCAAGCCTCAGTGAAGTGAAATGCACTAATTTAATGCAATCTATCTCCGTCTGTAACTCCAAAGGCCACACGGATTAAGTGGTTGTTACGCCGGAGAGTTTTATTGTATAGCGAACTCAAAGCCTGAGCGACTTTCGGTGCTCGGCATTCGGCAGCCAGCAGACTTGATCTCACGCAGCAAAAAAAACAAGCATAGCTGAGTCAGGAAAGCAATTGGGGTATTTTGAGTAGCATTGAAGTAGCAACTCGGGACGGCTGGAAAGAAATGTTCCATACTCGGCAGCAGGAGAGTAGATTTTGTTGCATGAGAATATTGTGGAAGTGAGTTCCACAGTCTAGGACCTGCAGAACAAGAGCTTCTGTCGCCAATGGTCTGTAAGCAGAGAAATGGAACAGCTGAATAGCATTAAATGTCATTTTATACGCTCGCGGGAGTTGATTGAAATTACCCCTGCTGTCTGGACATGGTCAGCTTCGTAAATGAAGTTATCCGCGCTATAAATCATCTATTCGTTTATTTAGCCCATGTTCAATCAGTTGAGAATAATACTAACAAACAATTTACGTAGCCCCGCGACTCAACTAAATATTTTCCAGGCACTCTAAATATTGATGATAGGAAGCTTGTCAAATGGCATGTTTTTCAATACCATGGCACAGACGCTTCACTGTCTTAAATTAACACGGTTTACCCGAAGAAAGCTGGTATTTTTGCGAACAACGCCTAAGCATCAGTTGGTAGGCCGTCGGAGATCCTTCGCATTCATCAAGTGCATGCACACATTGAGCTTAAGCAACACATTTGTTTTTGTACTAGCCTATAACAGTGAAACTCACAGAAAACTCCAACATGATTTTGCAAGGCCGACCTGATAGTTCATCGACCTTGCTGGTGATCCCGCCCTACTAACAGGAAATCAAACCATTCTTTCTTGATGTAGCAAAATCTTTACACGATGAAAAATTAAAACTATTCGAAATGTGAAAGTGTAATATTTTTTTAAATTATTAAGCCTCTTGGAAGTTGTAAAGTTTAACGAAAATGTCGCTTTCATCGAGTTTTTGGAAGTGTGACGCAGATTGGCTTTTTCTTTCGCGTGTTTTGGTCGCCGTTGCCTTCGATAGTTCCGCATGTACATGTAACACGCACTTTGCTTCCTTTTGTTCCGGATCTATTACTATCAAAGTTTAATATTTTCTCTCTTTTTTAATATATCATCTTTGGTCTTGTTTAAATCATAGTTAAGTTTTTACTACAAGGGTGAATTTTTCAACTAGTACGTTCGTACATTCGTGCGGGCTCTCTTCCGATTGGTCAATACCGGCTAGTGAATCAGCTTTGACTTCCATTTATATACTTCCATAGGTATGAACCTTTCCCGACGGAAGCTATATTCAGAATTAGATTAGCTGATGTTTCGAATTCTTATATTTTTTCTGAGTTTCATTCAACGTTCTCTTCTTCACTTTTATATATAGGCCGGGCGCTTAGCGGTTCTTTCCCGTATGGGCGCGTCAGATGGCTGGCCGTTGTATTAGCTACGCACCGACAACATTCCTAGCTGCATTCGGGTGCTACGACAACGATTGATTTAAATACAACATTAATATGTGCGCTAACTCAATACCAAAAATAAGACAACTGGAAGTCGCGTGAACGCTTGCCTCACAACTATTTGCCTAGCTACCTTGTTCCGGAACCAGGAGCGACACGTAACGAGGCTGCGGCCGTGTATTTGCCATGCTGTCAAAGCTTGCATTTTTTTAGCAGTCTTCGCAGCGCTACTTTCCGAGAACGAGTTCCTGCAGTGCATCTACAATATGGTCGCCAAGTGTCATTAAAGCATTCAAAAAACATCTTGGAACCGGTATCACCGTTTATTTATCTACGAAGATCTATTAAATACAGGAATAAAACACATGTAATACGCTTGTCTGTCGTGAAATTCAGACCGCCACAGTACACCACTTCTCGCCGACCTGCTATGGTTCTCATCAAGCGGCGTACTGACTTTATGGTTCTTTCCCTCACTGTCAGACCGCTTAATTATACCGCTCCAGCCTAACCATTTCAAATACTCCCTCATCGGACTTCACTCCGTTCTGCCCGCTCTCTTGAGTCACGTCGTTGAGTGGGCCTACAACCGCACTCAAATCTATTGGAGACCATGCCTTAAGTCCGCTTGCTCTCAACACCGGAAGCTCACTCGCGACTGACGTCATGAGCTCTCCTGACTTTAAGGAATTTATTAAAAGCTAAACACTTGCCTGCTCTTCACAACATTGGCTGAAACCGTGTGAATTAACCTTTTTTGTGCTCGTGCGGGCTTACACTGGGCATTTTATCACAAAGCGATCGACATGCTTCTTTTCCAGCTTATCTAGAGTGCCTAAGAAGAGATTTGGTCCCAGATCGAGCGCTATCTAAATCTTTATTATTATCATTATTATTACTACTATTATCAAAATAATCATTCGTCTTGATACCGCATGCATAATTTCCTAGAGTCAATACTGTCGCTCCGGGTAGTAACGTCCACGCTCAGGTATCTGTAGCAGTTATTCCAAGGTCGCTTCGACATCTAGCATTTTAGAATCCATATAAGCCGGACTCGCGAAATGCGACGAGAATCTTAAGATTGCTTTTAATATTGCTATCCACAGAATTTGGCTCGACCAATTGTTTACTTACCTAACTTGCCGATCGGCCAGCGGGTCATGTGCAGTCTAGCTGTATGTACCCGAACGCACAAGGCTGCACACTTGTGGAGTTCGATTCAGCGAGTCCACGAGCGCTATGAGGCGGCTGACTTTCGTGGAGGGCGCCGCTAATAGAGAGCCACACCCCCTATGCGGCGGCAGCGCAACGCCTGACGAGAAGGCACATCTAGCGAATCCTAAAAGCCGCGCCCCCCTCCGCCAAGCTTACTCCCCGCGAGACGCAGGTGGGTGGCAGCGTACCGGCCTCCGGGTTCTCGACGGCCGCTTCCGGCGTCCACGGCTCCGCCTTAACGTAGCCGCGCTTTTCGAGCGCCCACACGTAGCCGCCGTCGCCAATGACCACGCCCTCGCTGAGCCTCTCGAGAATGCCCTTCTTCTGCAAAGCGCAGCGACCGTGGCCCACGGTTGCGCACAGGTCACCCACCGGTCGATGCTTGAGAGTGAAGGCCGATAGCGGCGCCAGAGCCGGCGTTCGGCCGGACGGCGAGGCGGCGTGCCGCGGGCGAGCGAGAACAGCGCACGCGCGAGAGAGAGAGAGAGAGAGAGAGAGAGAGAGAAATACCTGAGCCATGTCCGGTTGCGGGAGAACCCAGAGTAGCAAAGCGAAGCGCCAGCGGGCGCCACCGCTCCGCCGGCATCCGGTCCGGCGGCGGCGGCGGCGACCGAAGGCTATCCGGCCATTCATTGGTCGGCGCTCAGCTCAGCGCCCGCCTACGGGCGGGTGCCGGTGCTGGCACTACAAAAAATTGCCCAGCTGTCTCCCTTCGGCGCGGTATCCCTGTGGTTTCAGGGAGACCAGCAATTTCTTTAAAGAGAAGAGTGAATCTGGTAGAGGCCGGGCACTGCGCCTTTGGAGGGCTGCTCCAGCTTGTGCGTACAGATGAGGGCTTGCATTTGTAGACTATACTAAAAGACCCCTGACCCCTCAGTGTGTTCGTCTCTGATGGCGCGTCTCCTTATTTCTTCTTGCGCGGATCCGTCTTTAGGGATAGCTTCATTTTGGCTCGATTTTTCTAACCTCGGGGTTCCACGGTAGCCGGTTTGACCGGGCTTGGCTGGAGTGGTATCATTGCGCTTTGTCATGTCGAAACTCCGGTCGAGGCCTAATTCTGCAGCTAACGGCAGGACAACCAGCTGGTCATCCGCTTCTGGCGGAAGTTTACCGCAGTGTCCTTTCAGGTTTTTATTTCTTTAACATTTAAATACGGCCGCCTCCAGTAAAAAGGATTCATCTAGCGATCTAGCATGTCAGCGGAAGCGTTTGAAAGAGAAAGGATGATATCCTATGACAGTCCAGAGCTGAGCCCGCGAAAATAGCTCGGGGGTTAAGATGCTCGCTCTTCACGATCTAGGGCGTGGGCTCGAGTCCTGCAGTAGGCGATCTTTTCTTTATTGCCCACAGCAATCGGTGATGATAGCCGTAAAGGCTCTTATACCGCTATATAATTGAGGTTGTTGAATCTGCTAACACAAGGGTGTCCAACACGTGGCCCGCGGGCCACAACCCGGCCCGCCGAGGTCTTCTATGCGGCCCACAACGTTATCCCAAAAATATTTGTCACTCCATGTTTTTGTTAATTTTTAATCATTGCAAACGGCGATATAAGGCGCTGTGATGTACTTCACGCGCGCGTGAAGCGTGAAGATGTCCGAATGGGTATTTTCGCGTGCAGGTAAAAAAATCGATTTATTTTGCTAGCCTTCATGTGAACATTTTGGCGTGAAGGGGTAATATACTTGTGCTACAGCGGCGCCATTACGATCACATTTATAACGCTTCCGCAAGCGGAATTAACTGTTTCACACTGTGGATAGAAAAAAGAGCCGTTTCTCAGCTGCTGCTGCACGAACTGGAATCAGTCAGGTAGGTTTTCAAAAAACGCGTATTGCTCAACTTATTTACTAATACTAAGATATTGCTGTGATAAAATATAGATTAATCAATTCGTAACTGATCTGTTTTTTATTTCACAGAGAAAACTGGCGGCGAATGTGAATACTAGCAAAAACCAAAAAATTGACGCAGAAGGAA
The DNA here is from genome assembly GCA_009760855.2 of Cristatella mucedo. NCBI lineage: Eukaryota > Metazoa > Bryozoa > Phylactolaemata > Cristatellidae > Cristatella > Cristatella mucedo. The sequence continues at coordinate 2,456,275 of WPIO01000023.1, read as the reverse complement.
GACTTTTCAAAGCATCTTAGACTGAAGACTATTTTGAAATGGAACGCTTCGGTAGGATAATGTGCCTAATATGCCAAGAAACAATTGCCGTTGCAAAGGAGTACAATGTTAAGCGACATTTTTCAACAAAGCATGGCGACAGGTAAAACAGCCTGACTGGTCAACTTCGAATTGATCGCGTGAACTCGTTGAAACAGAGCGTCATCGGACAGCAGTCATTGCTTACAGAAGTCAACAACAAGTCTGAGGCTTCAACCAAAGTAAGTTTTTTAATAGCTGAAGCTATAGCTAAGCGGGGGAGCATTTTCCGATGGTGAATTTGTTAAGGAATGCCTCAGGCTGTTTACTGGTGTGGGCTGTCCAAAAAAGAAGTCAGAAATAGAGAAAGTCAGTCTTTCTCATCAAACGGTTGCGAGAAGAGTTGACGAGCTCGCATCCAACATAGAAGAAAGTCTCACTAAAAGACTTGCTGAATGCGAATTGTATTCTCTTTCGCTCGACGAAAGCACGGACAATAGCGATACGGCTCAACTGTCGGTGTTTGTACGCGGAGTAACAGGAAAGTTTGTCATTATCGAAGAACTGTTGGATATATGTTCAATCAAAGGCACTACAACGGGGATGGATATATTGGATCAGGTCAGAGGGTCCTCACAAAATTTAATCTTCCTGAAACTAAATTGATTGGTTTAACCACAAACGGAGCCCCTTCAATGACAGGTAGACACAGTGGATTTGTATCTTTAATGGTAAAATTAGTACCTCACAAAATTGTCAGTCATCACTGCATCATCCATCAAGAACAGCTATGTGCAAAGGTCTTGAGGATGCAACATGTAATGGACAATGTAGTTTTAGCAGTCAATGTGGTAAGGTCTCGTGCGCTAAACCACAGACAATTTCAGGCTTTCCTTGAAGAGTTGGGATCAGATCATTGTGATGTTATTTATTTCTGCCAAGTTCGTTGGCTAAGTAGGGCAAACACGTTAGCCAGGTTTTGGTCACTTCGGGACGAAATAAAAACATTTATGACAGAAAAGGGAAAAGATATTGGCTTCCTCGATGACCAGCAGTGGTTGAATGACTTGGCTTTTTTGGTTGACATGACCAAACATCTTGCAGATCTTAATGTCAAACTCCAAGGTAAGGATCAACTGGTCCATAAAATGTATGAGTGTGTTGTCGCGTTTGTGCAAAAGCTGAAACTTTTCCAGAAACACTTAGATCAGAAGAAACTGGTACATTTCACAACACTAGCAACAAGATCGCCTGAAACGCTGGCTCATATGAAGTACTCCACTCTTGTTAGCAAACTTGTTGATGAATTCGAAGAGAGGTTTCAGGATTTCCATCAACATGCGGATGACATGAACATGATTAGTAATCCATTTAATATCGATCCCTCTGATGCACCTGATGAATTTCAACTCGAACTAATCGACATTCATAATAACAGCAATTTAAAAACTGCTTATGATCAGCATGACCTTGTTACCTTTTACAAGCAGTATGTTTCATCAGAGTCTTTTCCTAACCTAGCCAAACATGCTCGCAGGTATATTGCACTTTTTGGCAGCACATTTTGCTGTGAACAGCTTTTTCCAAACTGAAAATGTGAAAACAAAGACTCGATCCGTTCTCACAGATGAACATTTATCAGGAATCCTTAGAATTGCCACATCCACTGTTGCAGCAGATGTCGACTTTGTATGCAAGCAGAAACAATGCCAAATATCTCATTGATTCCTGCAGTGCAGAAGACATTGAATACCTGTGGCATTTAATTAATCCGAAGACATTAATATTATGTGAGTCATTGTCATGTAATTTTGTAAGTTTTATAAGTTTCTGTCTTCATGTTATTAAAATAAAAATCCAAAAGTAAAAGATTGGCCATAAAATCTATCAAATTACTTTCCAGGACACATGATTAAATCTTTATTATTTATTATTTTTAGTTATAATTATGCTAAAAAATACTATTGTATTGCGGTTTATTTATTAAGTATAATAGTAAGAGTCATACAAAATTACGATCTTATTTTTTGATGTGGTCAACTACGCCAATTTACATGTAGCCCGCGGACCTTTTAAATTTTTGAAATGTGGCCCCCAACGCAAAAAGGTTGGACACCCCTGTGCTAACACTCAACTTAAGCTCATTAATTCCAAAACTAGAGCCCGTTACCGGTGCGCATATGTTCGCACATAGATATTTTATTGTCTTCGTTGTTTCTCCAGTAAAGCGATTCTGTCATTTTCTTCTCAAAACCCTCACATTTTTTTATTTTTGGCAGAAATAACATATAACCAAAGCTCCCATATCCAGTGTGACACTCTTCACTCTGTCATTACGAGAAAATTTTGCTTTGAGATATCAGCAACTATCGTGTCATTGACCAGTTTCAATGGTTTTTGTCCTGACTTTTCTTTTCCTATGTTCTTTGTTCGGGCAACGCGTCTATATACCAACCGGTGAATCTTTCTTGAATCGCATCTCTAAGATGAACTTCTGGCGAATCATATTTGGCCCTGAGGTGCATCGATGCAATTCAGTAAGCTCATGCGTGTATTTATGCTCCACGTGACCAATCTGTGCATCTTTTGAGCTCATAGCATGTAGCTACCCCTAAGAAGAGGATAAGTATATCTAGCATGAAATTTTATAAATGTTAGCGATTAGGCTGTCACCGAAGTTTACAAAACTGCTCATCTTAAGTTAATAACTAAGATTCTGGCTATGAAGGTTTTCGTTTTCAAAGTCTGGATTTCGCTTAGCCAATGTTAAAATCTAAATAACCCTTGCGTACATTCACGACAGGCATTCTCACAGGCTACAATTACGATGCTTCCGCCATCAAATAGAGCTATCAATGCTTCTACTACTTCCAACTCGAGGACATTGGGAATTTCCCCTTATCCATAGCCAACTAAGCGAGTAAGGTGAAATATTGTGCTTCCCTTATAGCAAATGTAAAGTACCGAGAAAAATATTCATTTCTCCGATGACGCTATACAAGTGCGTTATTATTAAAGATACTGGCATTCTTACCCCACCTTTTTTGAACAGCATTTCAAAGTAGATGTAAGAAAAAATTAGCCTGAAATTCCATCCTGTGGCCATTCAGTTGTAGCTTAACTTGATTGATCACGTTGATCCCTTTTTAGAAATTGTAATAGATCGCATGTAAGTGCACGCAATTAGCTCCCCTGAAGTTACAATCGTCCAAACTATTCATTAAAAAAGATATACCTTTACACCGACACCCTCTTAAAACCATCTATTTTTATCTCTTACTCTTTTTGTCCAAACCTCTTGAAAAAATCTTTGACTAAAATTATATCTAATTAGTGCAGAACTCGCTCGAAGGATCGTCTCTCTGAGTTCTAGTTTCCGGCATCTTAGTCTGAGAAAATGGTTCTACTACATATGTCGACATTCTTGCACAGAGGGAGATCGGGAACCAAGTGCATAGTGGCACAAGTGTGTCTGTATCTCTTTGACGAATTCGACATCGCGACCAAGATTTTCTCTCAAGTACTCTAGCTTCGTCTGAACAGTATAGCTCTTGGCAACGCACTGTATAGCGTCTGCGAGACGCTCCTCCTGACTGTTTACCTGAATTGGAATGAAAATGGCGCTCACCTCTGCGGAGGCGCGTGGCGTGCGTCAAAGATCCTTTATGGCCCATTCTTTTTGTTCAAATACTAAAAAAATCTTGAAAGCATTATCTGATCACATGATAACTAACTAGCAAGGTTCAATGCCACATTCTTCTGGTGGCCGACGCCACGGTGGCTCACTAACGCAGGCGACGGTACCGGCCGGCTCGAAACGCCCGCGCGGCTTTGGTCACCAGCGTTGGAATCAAGAAATCGGATTACTCAGGCTTGTCGAGTCTTCCATTCCCACCCAGCTTAGTGGTAGACGGTGTGAGGGGCGGAGTCGCGAGCGCCAGAGCTGCCAGAGCTGCGCGGCTTCTCACTCATTGACCTGCACTAGCTCTTCAGCATCGAGCCAATTCAGCGTCGATTCAAATGTCCGGTCGCTTTATCTTAGGCTTCGCTTAGGTTTCTAGCACTTCAGCTTAACTGCATGACAAGCTTGCGCTTCTGGCTTTCCCTCGTATCGCTCTGACTCCTCTGACTTGATCACAAAACAGCCCAAGAGCGCCGAAATAGCGTGCACACAATACAGCGAAAGACAAAATAGCCCCGAAAAATTAAAAGAACATTTTTGCAAATCTTTTATATTTCGATTAGCTTATCAAATCGAACATATTCTAACCTTAAACCATAAACCCTAAATCCTAAACCCTATTTTTGAATTTTTGGTCTTGGTTAGTATGTTTTATATCTCAGAATTATCAGCTTTGTCGGGGCTATTTTGTCGGGGCTATTTTGTCTTGGGCTGTTTTTTGTGTGCAGCCTATTTTGTCTGGCCTATTTTGTCAGGGGATATTTTTTTAAGGTCACCGTCCGCTTAAATTTCTTTAGCCACTCGAATATCTGAGTGCAGCCGAAAATAGGCTTTCGGTTACACCCAAGGCATGTGAAAGTGAGCAGTTGCCGTCTGGAGCTACTCACACGATTCTACCTACCCAGGCTTTACGTTGCACGCTTGCACGTTTTTACTTAGGGACAGTTTTCTGATTAAGTAATGCAATCTCTTCTCATCCAAGGGCATAGAACTGGTTAACCTAAACTTACCTTCTACCTGAAAGCGCCGCCTTTGCCTCGTAAAATTGAAATTGGGCGTGCTACATCGTGGTTAAATTATGACTGTAGATAATTTTGTTAGCAACTCTTGAATTATAAGCATTTGAAACCGTTTATATTATAATTTATAGTTTAGACTTGTGAACTGGACATCTGAAGTTATTGTTAGTCAATTGTTCTTAGGTTAAGGTGGCAAACTATTAAGTAGTATGCTCGGGCTGATGCCAAACAGATGTAGCTGTTGAATAAACATCTCTCTACGCGAGGACACGGCGAAGACGAACATTTACCACTGTCATAGATAGTTGTGCTTGGTTTCTTTTATTGTCCTGGCCGCGTAAGGTCTTAATTTGAGGAGGCGGCGACTCGTGCGCATGCCAAAGCGGTTAGTCTGTTGAACTTCTTGAAATTGTTTAAGTGTTCCTGAATTATAAGCATTAGGAACCGAAAATTTCATGATCTTGTATTAGGCTGTAAAAAAAAAGCGCAACTCAGGTGATAGTTGGCCAGCTGCCCGGGCTTCGAGTCCTACGGGAGTACCGCAGCTCCCTCCGAGCTGCGACAGTCACGGGATAGGTCACGTGACTAGCCGAGGCCCGTGGGTTCGGCGAGTATGTGCGAAATGGCCTTGCAAGGTGCCACTTGGTGGGAGCTGCCACTCTTGGGAACGCTAGGAATTCTTTCACTTGTAGTCCAATTTTTCCTCAATGTCCACTTTCAAGCTGCCTGCCCCTGCTGCCCTCATCGTATCTCCAAGTTTATGGAGACCATTGGCCCTCGGCACCCCGAGCCGGTCGTTTTCCGCCTGTACTGCGGATTGGCTGCCGTCCTAGTTATGCCTATAATTAACCTTGTAAATCTGTCCTTAGTTTCACACGTCTCGTCCCTGCATTCTTCAAAAAGGCTGTTGTTAGGTTGCTCATTAAAGAGTTGATCATAAACATGGAGAGCTCTAACACCCCTTCCATTCTCCCTGCTGCCGATCGCATCAAAGACAGTGGAACTGGTAGTGGCAAGGCAGCTAAACTCTTATACGAAAACTTCAAGCATAGAAAGAGAGTTCTAGTCAGATTTTATAGCTAAAATCACCACAGAGTCAGCACTGCGGCGAGTGAATAAAGACCTTCTCGGGAGTCGTTTACTTTAGCCGAGTTTCGCTGCTAGTTCTGCAGGATCTGTCATCAGTTTTGTTGATACCATTGATTACCAAGTCCTTTTTAATTGCCTCTCGTCTCACCTAGACATCACTGCACTGCGCTGCAATGGTTTATGTTCTATCCAACTGGGAGAATTCAGATAGTCGATCTCAACGGCCAGCGATCATATAATGAACTTTTGAGGCCCAGGGATTCATTTTAGACCGTAGGGGGTCTCTTTTCGGTCCTAGGAAACATCATGTTAGTCATTGAAGCTTGACAGCCAACCAAAGTCTTCCAGAGCTTTTCTAGCCGACTGCGAGAAAGTTCGGTCTTGTATTGTAATTTTAAGTATCGAATACAAACTTTGGCATGAAGAAGACGTGCAGTAGTCGGTCGTAGGTACTTAAGCGTAGGCTTGATTTCAATTGCCCCGTGTCTTGAGCAAGGCACCTGCAGAACATTACTACATACGTTGCACTAATTTCCCTTTGAATTCGCGTTTTTCATAAATAGTTGTGTTACCGTCAGCTGCTCGTGTTATGGTAAGCCGTCTCTGAGATTGCAAACCGTCACGGAGAGCTCAGGAACGTGATCTGGCGGAGATAGACTTCAAGTAAAATTGTTCTGCTTCTCAGATTTTCTTATGCACTCAAACATCTTGGTAGATCTAGTTTGGCGCGATTTCTGCTGCTGAGGCGACGTACTAAAAACGCCGAAAAGCGCAAGATATTATTCATAAACTTTTCAGCGCATGAAGCTAGTAGCTGCAACAACTGGAGCTGAAGGATTAACTGAAATGACTAGCAAGTGCTTGCAACAAGCGGTAGGATTCTCGTGGAAACTCGTTTCGGGTCGTGTGTGAATAATCCAATTTTGCCACTCATTGCACTGAACTTTCAAAAGAGACCTCGAGGCAAGTGAGGCACTCTAAATGCCTCACCTCAGCGTTTCTCACAATGCGTGCTCACTTAACTTCATAGTGTCTCGTACGTTATAGCGTTTAGTAGCACATTACAGTGAGACTTGATCAATAAGGCCGCATGCAAGATGGCCACAGAAGTGGCGAACGAAGGCGATGCATTCGCAGCAGGTGACCTGTCGCAGATGCCATCTTACCAGTCTGGCAAAAGCAAGGACACTGTGCAAGCTGAATATTGGAAGCTGTTCAGAGTGTCTATGGAGAGCGAACTCGACTACATTGTATGTGAGACTGACTACTTGGTAAAGTCCATTCTAAGCGCCGCCGGTGCGTGTTCGTGCTAAAGAGCCGCGGTTGTTTCTCTTTAAGGTATTTATTTTAATTATCACAGTATTTCGAGTGCGTAGAGCAAATTGAGTGAATCATGAAAGTGACCCAGAAGCCTAGCGATCCCCAAGGATCAGCGGCATGTGCATCGGCCAAAGAGTGACTGGCGCCGCGGTGTATCTATCACCAGCTGAATGCACCGTACGGATGGCCAATTCGAGTGAGTTGTCAAGCCAAGCGAATGGTCGTGCATAGCAGCACTATTTGCAACGTGGTCAACAGCATTGCAGATCTCGCGATGAGTTTTAGTCGCCAAGATAGCGGGAATTAACTGCCGCTTCGGGCCTGAGATCTGTCATTAGACGCTGAGCGCAACGAAGGTCTAAAGGCTGAAGGAAAGCAGAGCAGCAGCGTCTATCCGACGGTCCACTACTTGGTATTTCAAGCGCCGGAAGTCGAACAGCAAGTATAAGGTGATGTGCCTGATTATCGATTTCGTAAATATCGTACGAAAACATTCTACTGAAGCAACGGTCTTTCTATAGCCACGGCCTGCGACGATGCTCGTTAGATCTGTACAAGCTTCCAAATATTGCTTGAGTGCGGCGATGCCAAACTGTTGCTGTTTGGTCCCTTTCCTAGCTTTGTTTTTCTACGGATGAAGAATCTAAAGTTTCCTAGTACTGAAAGTTAAACTGCAGCTTGGACTATAGGGGATGCTGATGATTTTTATGATGTTTAGGCATTACGAAAACTTTGGTGTGATCACTATATCGACAGCCTCTTGATGATTGGCAGCTCTCTCTTGTCTTCAGCTGCAGTCTTAATCTTGCTTTTTAACTCAGTGCCGCTAGTTTCATGATAAATCAATTGGTTCGCGGTAGCCTGTTTTATCCTAACAATCACTCGATCGGTGGTAATCGTAGCCCAGTAGCCAAGGACTGCCATTATATCTTGCAATTGTTACTGGTATGTAACGTAGCGACTATGGTATTACTTTCCGAAAATTTGAAAAGCACAGCTCTTCACATTGGCCAAGAGCAGTGTCTTCTAGTAATGCCTAGCAACTAGTACCCACTTTTTGCAGCCACTTTAAAATCAATTTGTGGTTTAATTCAATGGACTTGTGATGGCTAAATTTCTAGTTTCTGCTCTGCTATCATCATTGCTTTAAATTCCATGATACCCGTCTGAATTTATGAAATATATCCAAAGACCATTTTAGGTGACTGACATCCTGACGGATTAATACTTGACATTTTTATTACTTGTAGTCAAATTTCCTACCTTCTGTTTTTACATCGCCAACGGACATTGCACCTATTTGTCCTTGGATTTATTTTCATATGCCTAGCAGGGTGAACAACGCTTTACGACACGAGCTTTCGTTAATAACAGTAAACGTTAGAGTACTGAAACAACTGATGAGACTACAAAAAATAAGAGCTGTGGCTAATAGAAAGTGCGGAGTTGTGCTCTAAATCGAGCGTACTGAGACAACTTGAATTACCCGAACATACGAAAGTAACTTTTCATAACCAGCAATGTAGGCATGACAGTTATTTTTACTATACTTGCCGAAGCCCGATGGTAAAATTATTCAAGCTTTCATTCTTCAATCACAATGCAAGTGTAACCCAATCAGCATGAGCCCAATTTACCGCTGAGGAGTGAGCGAGAGAGATACGGAGAAAGAGAGCGAGAGAGAAGGGGAGGGAGGGAGAGACAGAGACAGAGAGATAAAGAGAGCAAGAGAAGGGGAGGGAGGGAGAGACAGAGACAGAGAGATAAAGAGAGCGAGAGAGGGGGAGGGAGGGAGGGACACAGACAGAGACAGAGACAGAGAGATCAAGAGAGAGAGAGACAGAGAGAGAGAGACATAGACAGAGACATAGAGAGCAAGATTGAAAGCATGGTCTTAGCTAAGAGTTAAGTTGCATGCACTTCATGACACATGTCATGGGCTCCAGTACAATGGCAGGCAATTATTTATTGCAAGCGGCGAGTGGGCTGCAAGTCGCTAAGGCTCTTATGCCGCTTTATAAATTTGGCTCCCGATTCAGCTGATCTTCATTGTTTTCTCGGATTGGTGACGACGACTCTTCAAAAATGCTAGCCCGCTTTGCTCTGTAGATCCTAGACTGTGGGGTTAACTTTCGCAACTCACATGAAACTACATCTTCTCTCCTTCTGCGAGCGGTGGCACACCCTTTTACGCTATTCTACTCACTTTTATTCTACTCAGCTGCGGCACATCCTATTCTACTCACATCGTCGATTGACCTCCCGACGCGGCTCTGCTTCTCACTAACTTTGCTGCGTGAGATGAAGTCTAGTGGCTACCGCGTGTGCTCTGAAGGCCACTTCAGCCTTTGCGTGTGCTACAGAAAACTCTCCTTCGTAGCACCAACTTAGTTTGTACCGCTTTGTGGAGTTTCATATATGTATGTGCATAGGTACATACATACATACATACGTATTTACACACGACTACTGACAAACCAAGTGCCAGCACTTTAGTCAAACTTGAAGAGGGCTGACTCCACGCCACACTTATTAAGTGGCACAAGAGCCTCAGTGACTTTCACCGCCTCTTTAAGCGTATGATAACTATCAGAGAATTGCGTGCGGCAGAACCCTAAACTAATCACCTGGGTATGAGCACCTTATAAGCTGGCACCTTACAAATAAGCTTAGGTCCAGTACCATGATCTGCCTAACCTGGATTAGCAGATCTTATAAAGCTTATTATGCACCTCATCATTGACCGCTGAGTACTTTTGAATAAATCGATGGTTTTCTGGTCATTGACTCTCGAATTAATCCAATCACCTTAAAGTGCTGCATCGGTTTCAGCCTGTTCGTGCCCTCAGGTCTTGTGTGGACAATAAATTAGCTGCCCCATTCCTCCGCTTAAAGACAGTTGGCGACAGAAGCTTTAGCTCTGCAGGTCCTAGACTGTGGAACTCGCTTCCACGATTCTTATGCAACGACAACTACTCTCCTGCTGCTGACTATGGCTCATCCTTTCCAGCAGTCCTGAACTGCAACTTCCATGCTACTCACTACCTCAACTGCTCTCCTGACTCTGCTATGGTTCCCACTTCCTTTTTGTTGCCTGAGATGAAGTCTGTTGGCTACCGAATGCGTAGCAAAAGCCGCTTAGACTGTGAGTGCGCTATACAAAACTCTCTTGCGTAACACCCATATAGTCTTTTAGGCTTTGTGGATTTACAGACGGAGATACATTACAGAGACAAACAGCAGCCAATACAATGATTTTCTTACGGGCCTCTCAGATGTCAATGCCGATTCGTCCGAATTTAACAAAAAGCATTTCAAACCCCGCCGCCGTTAATAAAACAAATTAATTTGATCGCCAGAAACTTTGCCGCGCTGTGTGCACTGCGGAATCGGAGAGGTTCACGTTCAATGTTGCTGACGCGAGCGTAAAAGTTGAAGGTCGGCGTAAAATGTGTTTCCTTTAATAATAAAAAAATGATCAAGTAAAGCAAGACCTCGCCCGACTTGCAATGGTGGTGCGGGCGGGGTCCGCTTCTTGAGATCTTGGATGTGCAGTCGCCGCCGCTGCGTTTTTGTTAGCAGACTTTGAAAGGCTCGTGCATGCGTGCAGCACGCGTAAGTGCACAAACCCCGCGCACAAGCACTTTGTACAAGAATGTATTTAAAAGGACGAGTGAGCAGCAAGCTTACGCGCTGGACGTCGTGGATAAGACTAGCGCGGCTCGCGTGCATGCAGTGAGCGAGTTCAACTGCCGCCGTTGTTTCGGCGGCAACAGATTTAGGAAGAGGAAAAGAGAGGACGGAGTCCGTGCAGGCCGACAAACAAGCAGCTGCAGATTGAGGAGGGGAAGAAGAGAGGACAGAGTCCGTGCAGGCCGACAGACAGGCACAAAGTTCGAAGCGGTCCAGGGTCGAGGGCCGCGTGGCCAACGGTTCTGAAACATTTGCAGTCTAAATCAGCCAGAGTATGACTGCCGAGGTATTTATTCCTCTCCATTCCTGAATTTTATCCGTTTGGAACAGGCTTGGCGATACTCCTTGATTAGGCAGCCTAAAAGCCGAAGCCGTGCACTAGGCAGTGACTTGCGCTCCCGCAGTTAAGCAGAGCTGAGCTCAAGGCTTTCAGCCGTACTGGAGTTGCTGTACGGAATGGACGGAATGGACGCTACTGGATGCCTGCGAACCTACGGCGCTGTCAATAGGAGCTCTCTGAGCTGCGGATAAGTTGCGGACTTGTTGAGTTAATTTATGCGCTCTCGTCGTTGCTGCGGCATTCCGTTACTGTCTATTTTCTCCGATCGCAGTAGCTATCCTCTAAGTGCTTCCATGTTCGCGTTGTGGTGCCAGCCGAGATGCAAGGTTCGAGAAGCGTCCGATGTATTTGACACGAGTCAGCTGAGACTAGTACGGACGCCCGGGTGTTTTTCAGCCGAACAGCCGCTGCTTCCGATTCCCAGAGAGTCCACCGCACGGGGTCAGCTGCCACGCCCTAAAGCCAGATGCTGCACCACTTCGCTAGCTGCCAGCTCTGCTGACTAATTACCGCGAACGCCGTGCGACCCCGTCGTCCTACGCTCCACACCTGCTGCCAGTCAGCCGGCCTCAGCTATCGTCTCTTCTCTCCGTCTCTTCAACAGAGATCGTAGAAGAGCTGCCGATTCCCGCCTGCGATCGATCAACCCCTGCTCTACGCCGTTCATCCACGTGCAATATCAGAAATCTTACGTGGTGGCTACTTCATCTCTCCTTCGTGGCACCACAACGCGAACATAGAAGCACTTAGAGGATAATTACTGCGATCGGAGAAAATAGATTCTGGTGGAAAATAGTGGTTTGTGCTTAACTTTCTTTTTAAATTCTTCAAGTTTGGGAATGCTCCGTTGTTAGTCGGTGGCGAGCTCCAAGGCTTTGGTAGCGAACTTACTCAAAACAATCTTTATTCCTGCCGCTGATCTAGCATTCCTTTTCAAAGCCCCTCGCTGATGCTTTTTTGGGTTGTTGAATTTCCTCAAATTTCCTAATTTTGCAATATATTTCACACTTGCTTTTCTCACGGAAAGCGTGCAAAATAATACGATGAGGTATAAGGAAATCGATTGCCCGCTAAAACAGCCACATTGTGACCGATATCAATTGTTCGGAGTTCTTGAATTGTAACTTCTAGGAGCCAATTATGTGATAATCAAAGGCCAAGGCAGCCTTACAAGCCATGCAATAGGCAGGCGCGCTTCTCCACGATGTTAAGCCTAGCCTAGGCAGTAGAGACGATTTAAGCTCTAGGCTTTGAGCCGTACAAGTGTCACTGCACGGTATGATAATAATGAAGTGTTTGTATAGTGCCATCAGAGAACTTAACCTATTTCCAGGCACTTTGCGTACGCTGAAAATAAGCATGATCAATTGTTTGTTGGCAACATTGACATGTCAACAAGCACAACATGGTTAGAGGTAACATGCAGAGTGTGAAATTGTAAATATGGTTAGAGCTAGCATGGACACTGTCAGCACGGATAAGCACGCAAAGGGTAGATCATAACGACCCAGAATATGCTCTGAGAAACAGGTGCGTTTTAGCTTCTTTTAAAATTTCGTCAGTCAGGTGATGTCGTGTCGGCAATCGGAAGTGAGATCCTGGCTTTGGGAGCATAATAACTACATGCACGGTCTCCAAAGGATTTGGGGTTGGTTTGAGGCATAGCTAAACAATTTGAGTCAGAAGGTCAGGTGTTATGATACCTTGGCTGGTTTGGGAGTACTTCTGGTAGGTAGGTTGAAGCCAGAGAATGAAGGAACCTTGAAGTCGATACGCTGCAGATTGGGAGCCGGTGTAGGTCTGCGAGAAGTGGTGTGATGTGGCAACTGAGACTATAATGACAGACAAGCCTAACTGCAGAGTTTGGCCCAAAATGGAAGCGCCTGATTATGCTGGCCGGTAGACCAGCAGTCAATTAAAGAAGTCGAGACGGGAGGTCACAAATGCATGAACCAATTTGGATGCAGTTTTTCTGCTCTAAGCAGGCCCGAATGTTAGCCATATTACGTAGCTGAATTTAGCATAACCGCGCTTGAGCGCATTTAACCAGAGCTGTCCCGTGACTTTTGGAACGACATACAATAGTGTTATTATTATTATTGTTGTTGTTATTATATCATTGGAGGCCCTGCCACCTTTTTTCCCCTTGCATTCAAATTTGATAGTTTATTTTTCGTTAATAGTTAATGTATCCTTAAAAATTAAAACAAACACTAATGAAAGTTAAATATTTTGCTTAATTTAATATTTCACTACATGAGGAACACGGCATACTTTGCCGCTCGAAAAAGCTTTGATCAATTCAGCATAATCTAGCTCAGCACTTAGTTCATGCTCGATGGAGATCATTAAATATCCAAAAATTCTCTCCTGCGTCATAGTTCAGCGTGAATAGTATCTGATGTCCTTCAATTTAAAGAAACTAAACTCACCGGTAGCAACTCTTTTATAAGCGCAACCATTTATAAGAGGGTTCATAACACGAACATCACATTTATGAAAATCTCTGCGAGGCCGGATTTCAGAATATACACTACACCACGAATTCTCCACTCGGGTGAGATTGAATGCGTAGGTACCAAAACTCGCCTGCCAGCTCCGTCTTCTCCATGTATACCAAGCAAAACTCGCCTTCGGCATGTGCTGTTAGTGCACTGAACACAGCAGCACAGTGTATCAGTAGCTTCGGATTTTTTTCAGTGTTTCTGTGAAGGAAGGTAGAGAAAATGAGATGTCACTGTGCATGCACAAAACGGGAAACCGTACACCTAGGGAAACAACAACGACGTAGATTGTGTGAAAAAAGAATTGTACTAAAAACTTGTGCAAAGCATCGGTGAGAGAGACTTTTCGATCTTCATATACAAACTGGCGCGACACACGTCGGTGCCTTTCACCTGACATCGCCGCCGGCATGCTTAGTTGTTCGCATAAGTTTGTTGCCGCGTCGACTGCTGATGAGAAGGCAGTATCGTTTTTGCGATAGCTGCATAGCAAGCTCTTCGTGGTTCTGATAGGCCCCTGGGTGACGTCATGTTGCATGTTTTTTCCTGCAGTATCCTTCCGACCATGCTGCTATTAACTAGCAGATCGTGCCATATTATCAAACACTGTAGGAAGCAGAAAAAGGCAACGTCTTCTGCTGAAACATTTGCCTCGAAGTTTGATCGATTCATTCGCCTCGAAGATTTGGAATCTTTGCCTCCGCGAGTATCGTGAATGCTTAACAGCAGCGCTGTGTGGATGTCGTGTGGATTTGAGGTCGGTTCGAGGCAAAGCTAGGCGATTTTAATCAAAAGTGAATGCGGTATGATGCCTATGCTGGTTTGAGAGTACTTCTGGTAGGTAAGCTGGGGCCAGAGAATGAAGGGACTTAAAAGTGAGTCACAGAACTTTGAAGTCGATACGCGGCTTGATTGGGTGCCAGTGCAGGTTGGCGATAACTGGTGTGATCTGGCAGCTGACACGCTTCTGACATGAAAGTCCAGCTGCAGAGTTGTGCACCAACTGTAATTGCCCGACTGCACCGGTCGGTAGTCCAGCAAGCAGTGAGTTACAGAAGTCGAGACCCGGTGTCACAAATGCATAAACCAATTTGGATGCAGCCTAAGCCCAAACTTTGGAAATTTCCAAATTTTAGCAATGTTTTTTAGCTCAACGTATGCAGACTTGACTGTGGAGCTGATTTGTTCGTCTAGTGAAAGGTCACTTTGGAACAGGACACTAGGATTTAGTGCAGCTGCAACAGGAAATATGCTGGCAAAGCCCATTTTTAGCGTTAAGTTTTCCCATTTCTGAGTCACACTTGCTTTTTCCATTACAAGTAAGTTCTTTTTGTAGGTAAGTATTGCCCCTAGATGAAAATCCTGGCTCCATTGCTGCCTTCAAGCATTTAAATGGACGTGCTTCGCATAATGCCTCGTCTTACAAAGGAATTCTAAAACGCGCGCAGTGCATTAAGGCGGACGAAAAACATAGGTGAGTTCGAAGTCTTTCACGAAATCGTTGAATAGCTTGCAAGATTTTGACTTCTTCAAACAAGTTTTAACTTTTCAGTGGTACCTTGGCAAGGTTTGCCTTCTGTTGCACGCTGACCACGGACGTCGAGCGGCTGTTTGATTGTATCGCAGTAACCGCTAACCGATATCTACCCAAGGTCTCCCTTCGCAGACTTCGGTAAGCGGTAGCTACGACACGCCTCGGGAAGTCAGGGAAATTAAGATTGCAATAATTCCGACGCCTAGCTGAAATCAAACAAGGTGATGGTAGTGGGTGCTGTGTGAGTAACAACCTGGTGCCAAAACCACTCGCGAGACGGTCAGTTAGTGGTCACACGGCCAAAGTAGGTCTGGCTTATATTTAAGTCGTAATAAAGTTCCGCCTTAGAATCCGGCTCAAATAGATTCATAAATGTTTTTTAGAGGCAGCCGAGGTAGATGCCGAGCGCCATAAACTTCTACTGCGTCCAGACTGTCGCTGAGCAGCTCGGGAGGCCGGCTACATCAACAAGATTAGCCTATAATTTGCTTGGCGTCCTAAGAAAACTAAATCTTGTTCAAGTCAATTCATAGAGGGACTAAAAGGGCTGGGATAATAGCCAACTGGTGTTTTGCAGTCAACTAAGACGAAGCATACCAACAAGATTCCGCCAATGATCGTGAGATGTCATAGCAATGTCAACTGATTATTAAAAGTAACATGTGCGCACTTGGACCACGAACGTTATCTCTACCGGAGTTGACCATTGTTTGGGGCACACTTACTCTTGCCCGTCAAAAAAAACGCTGAGAATTAAGGACTTTCGCTTAAGTGCTATATGGCGATTAGTTAGCCCAGCCTTATTTCTCCCTTCTTTTTTGGGAGCTTTTCAAGCCATCACAACTGAGGACTGCACTTAAAACGACCACACCAGAAGCCATGTCGGTTAATATATCTATCCATATGGCAGTGTTTGATTGCGTTCAGTGACACCCGAAATGCTCCAAAATGCCCCCACCTAGCAGCAGCGTCGGGGCAATGAGTCCTTGTCGCCTGTAAATGCTCTATGAAAATTACTGATACATGGCGAACGATTAGGCTGTATCAAGCAAGCTCGCTATATGGCTACAATACATTATATACAGTGTATAAAATGAATACATATGTACACACATATGTGTATATATATATATTTATCTATTTATTTATTTATACCTGAAAATAGCTGCTTTAATTGCGTGTAAGACCTTAAAAACTAGTTGCGAATGAATTCTGCAGTTTCGGCCGTAGTTGCCACGCGGTAGCCTCCTCGTCAAATCTGACGTAAGTTCACGTGTCTCAGCAGCTCAACGTGATCGACCAGCATTCCAGGCAGTAGCTTTTACTTTACCTTTAGTAGCTCTGCTCACCCTATTTTCCAAGAACGCAGCAAGTGCAGTCAGCGCTGCCATTCAAGAGCGAAGCCATTCGGGGAAGACGGTGGGATTCGTCAAGTGCCTTGTTGAGACCGTGGTGGCACACTAAGTAAGGCGGTGGCTTTTCAAGACCTCGGTCCCGAGGTTGTGAGTTCGAATCCTGTGGAGGGTGATTCTTTATCGCCGCTGCAAGCGGCGATGGTAATAGCCGTAAAGGCTCTTCTGTCGCTATACAAAATAGGCTTCTAAATCTGCTAGTATTTTTTTCCAACGACCGAATGCCTCGTGTGACATTGACCTTTCTCGAGATTCCATTTCGCGTTTCTCGCAATTGTGTAATAGTTCCCACAGTGTCTTATTTCTTCATGGTATTTTCGCGTAAGTTTTTAGTTTTGGTGAAGCGTAGCAATAGTGCTTTTGCCGTAGCATTTAAGAACCACGGAAATAGTTGGGTTCTTTTTCTCGCCACTTTATCTGAGCAAGCAACGTTTTAGTCGATGCTTGTCTGCGCAGGTCATCTGCTAGAATTATCTCCCTTAAAAGCCAGTGTACGTCAGTCCGTTCCATGTGTCTCGTAACAGTGGCTTGGAGAACTTCGAAGGGTTATCAATATCCAGCAGTTTTTTACGGACCTGTCAAACTAGGATTTTATGATTTTCAAAAGTGCAATAAAGGATCTTATTTCATCCGCCCAACGGCTGGTGGATTGCTCCGGCTACGATTAAACATGACTTTTTTATGGAGACGGTATTATGACTACATCCTCTAAACTTCTAGCAGTCGTCAAAGCGGACACTTAAATCACGAACACTCGATGACGATCACGCAGCGACACGTCCAACTAGTAGAGAATGCTACCTATGGCAGCCCTACGCTTAAAGCTCGCCGTGAAAGCTGCTCGGGCTGTGTAATCTATTAATTTATGGAAATGGCCGACCTGAATGACCAAATAAGTTAGACTTGGAATCATCGAAAATGAAATGCCTGACTGTTTCCTTAACATTTAGAGGGAACCGGGGGTGAACTGGCGAACTCGGCTTGTCAAACCGTGCGAGTGACCTTGTCGCTAGGTTTCTGATTAGCGGACCAGTGGAGCTAGTTCAAGCAATGAAGCTACCCATTCATTACTATCGTTTTACAACTTGAGATTAATTCACTGTTAATGTTTGTTTAGAAAATTGCGCTCTTCATTAGTAATAGTGTGTCAATGCACATGTCGCTTTTAAGTGGTTAGCTACGTACATATTTTTTTATATTACTTAGTGAACTTGCCTTTTAATGGTGGGCAGTGCGTTGTCGATTTTTACTTGTTTTCACGTGCTTGCTTTGCCAGCGGTCGTTTATAGCGGTCGTACATAGCGTATATAGTTAGTTACATACTAGAGGGTTCGCGAAAGCAAGCTATTCGTACGTTTTTGTTAAGCTACTCATCTGCTCTATTGTTAATGATTGTAGGTACTTCCCCTTAATGGTTTTGGCTTCGTCTGTAGCTGACTAGCCATATACTGACGTTTCTTCGTAAAACGACATTTCTCACTGTTGCTATGGCGTTGCCATTTTTTAATGTGCTCCTTAGATAAGGGTTAATGTATGAGTTGTATACGCGTGCTCGCTTAGTCTATCGCCGTTGACGAGTCAGAGCGTGCTCGAGTCATTCGACTGATTAGGAATTCGTCGTCACGTCTTTGAACATGGAAACCCCTCATAAACTTGCGAAGCTCTCATGAAGAGCACAGCAGTGCAAGTGAATTTTTGCACATTCACAATAATAAACTTTAACAAAAAGTCGTAAGTGTGTTATTTTTTTCGGCACTATTTCCCTAGCTACAAGCGAGCTGGTTTGGTGCAGTGATGAAGGGGCTCGAGCCCACGACCGAGGTCTATCCGAGGTCATGGGCTCGAGCCCCATGGCATGTGTGAAGCGCCTGAATAGAGGAATAGCGATCAAGTTCCCTTAGGGTGCTATACAAATTAATTATACATTATTTTTATGTTAAGCATTTGAAAAGCTCATTGCATGATTGTAAAGAAAGCAATTGGAGGCGGATATCAAATCTGCACTCTTCCTTATTACGAGTGACCTTTGTACGAGTTGCTTTTACAAGTCTTGAATAAAAGCACCGTCTAGCTGCATATTTGCAGCTTGAAAGCCGATTAGCCCCAGCTGCAATTATTTTCCATGCTTCATGTTGGTCGTTCGTGACAACTGACACAGCACAGTTAATGAAACCGACCGTCTTTTGATAAATATTCCAAAAGGCACAGATGTGGGCGCGTTGCTCCTCAGCAACTGCTAGTCTGTGGAACTTATGCGAGCCTTCTTTTTTTCTGACTCGTGTCAACTCGACCACCACCCCCCCCCCCCGCGAGAACCATACGTAGAGCTGCGAAGTGAAGTGCAGCGTCAAGGTCTAGGTTCGCAGTGAAGGTCACCAGCAGAGCAGGATCTTGGACTGGCTCGTTAACTATCAGAGTAGTAATAAACGTGGTGTTCGTTCCGTCATCGCTTAGCTAGCCATGGCCTTCCGCATTTGGTTGAAACTCTAAGGGCAGTAGCCGACTGGAGTCCACGGCCATCGACTGCTACATCTTGCAGTACGTTTCTTCCGCTTAGAAGCAAAAGCACGATCTCATCTAGTGATCGGAAGTACCGTCAAGTTGCGTTGGAATTGGCCTGCGAATTCTTGCTAAGCGGTTCGTGCATTATTGCGATCAGTGACTATGAATTTCGTAATTTGATGTATTCACAATGACAAAATGATAAAAATCCGCGCGCGGTCATCACGATGGCTACGAGTGAGCATCCCATAATAATAATAATAATATTGCACTTGATAAAGCGCCCTCAGAGAACTTAATCTCTTTCTAGGCGCTTTACATTTGCTGCAAAGTGATACGCAATAGAATAGTAAGTAAAATCATGCTTGAAAAACAAACAAAATGAATAACATGGTTAGGGGTTACATGCACTGGGTCAGCATGCAAATGTGGTTAGTGGCAGCATGAACAGTGTCAGCACGCATAAGCACATCGAGGACGAATCACAAGGACCCACTAAATGCTGTCCTAAATAGGTATGTTTTTAAGTTTCTTTTAAATGTGGTCAGGTCAGGGGATGTTCTGATGCAGGTCGGGAGGGAGTTCCAGGCTTTGGGAGCGTATGAACTAAATGCACGGTCTCCAAAGGATTTAAGGTTTGTATGAGGTATTTCTAGACTGTTGGATTCCGAAAAGCAGGTGGTACGATGCTTAGCCTGATGGGGTAGTATATCTGACAGATAGGCTGGAGCCATAGAATGAAGAGACCTAAAAGTGAGCGACAAAACCTTGAAGTCAATCTGTTGCTTGACTGGTAACCAGTGCAGGTCGGCGAGAAGTGGAGTAATGTGGCAACTGCGACGCTCACGACAGACAAGCCTAGCTGCAGAGTTTTGCACCAGCTGCAATCGCCTGATCGCACATGCTGGTAGGCCAGTGAGCAGTGAGTTGCAGAAGTCGAGACGAGATGTCACGAATGCATGGACCAACTTGGACGTGGTATCCTTATCTAAACAAGCCCTAATTTTAGCAATGTTATGAAGCTGAAAATAGGCTGATTTGACTGTGGAGCTGATGTGGTCGTCTAACGAGAGGTCGCTTTGGAATATGACACCTAGATTTCGAGCTGATGCAACTGGAGATATGCTGGCAGAGCCAATTTTGAGAGTCAGCCTTTCCAATTTCTGAATAACACTAGGTTTGCCCATAACTAGTAAGTTAGTTTTATCATCGTTTAGTTTTAGAAAATTTGCTGCCATCCATGATCGGATGTCATCAATGCATGCAGCAAGTGAGTTGAGAGAATTTGAGGTGCTCGAAGGCTGGGAGGGATCAAAGCAAAGGTACAACTGAGTGTCATCCGCATAGAAGTGAAAGCCTAGATTGTGCTTGGCAATCACATCAGCGAGAGGGAGAATATAAACGGTGAAAAGGACCGTTTGTGCATTGTGAACGGCTGCAGCTGGCCTAGTGGCCCAGCTACGAAATCGGGCTCGTCGCTGTTAGCTAACTGCGATGTAAGAGCACCAGTGTTAACATTGCTTGCTCTGCTCCTGTTAGCAGACGTTGATATTCGCCTGCCTAGCTGTATTGTCTATTTGCTGCTTCACACTCATTAGCCGAGCTTAGAGGAGCAATGTACACCATTTTTCAGCGTTGCAAGTGGTGAGATCTAGCAAGGCTACATCCGGCGAGAGCGTTACTGCACCCGGGCCACTGGTGAGCTTGTCTTGTAACAGCCTGCAGCTAGCCTGGCTGCGATTTACTGGAATACATTTAAAAGAGAATCGTCCTTATAGGGCGTGTATTCTCGTTCTTGCATTAATAAGCAGACAACGTAAACACTAGCACCGGCGGAACACTTGGTACAAATGTGTGCCTAGTTGCTGGCCGGCGAGCAGGCGACGGAATCTCCGCAGCTGCGAATCGTAGGGCCGCCTAGAAGGCTCCAAGGTCGAAGGTTGGATCTCTATTTGCCCGAGCAGCACCCGGAGTGCTGCGAGGCATCCTTGAAGTGCAGCACCTGTTGCTGCTCCTCGGCCGACGTGGGCTCGGCGTGCTGCTGCAGCAGATGGTCACCCTGGTAACGAAGAAATGCAAGCAATTCAGTGGGTCCATGCTGTGATCAATAGACTCAGCTCGGTTGCCTATTGGGGGGGGGGCAATAGGGTCCAAGCCCATCCGCAGTAAGCAACGAGCTATTTTGCCATTTTCCCGAGCAGGTGCAACCGGTCACGTTTTTCTGCTATCCAGATGCTCTGTTTGTACAGCTGGCCAGCCACCGTCGGCAGATAAGCCGAAAAGCAGATTGGACAAAAATAGAGGCGTGTGCAAGGCCGTGGCAGAAAAACAAATGCAGAGTACGCCCGATTGCCTGTAGAGTTGCAGCTGCAGACTTGTAAGTGGAAGCGAACCGTGGGAGCACTGGAGAGTCAAAGCAGGCTGCCTTTCTCGCGTAAACAAGTCGCATTCATCGTGGGATAAAAAACTTGAAGCGCTTTTTTTAAGACATCGACCGCTAGAGCCAGTCCTGCTAGCGCTGCAAATGCCCTAAGGAAGATCCTGCCAGCTGAATACTTCAATGCCCGGAGGTAAAGCTGCAACCATGCGCGCAGTAGCAGTCGGACGATTATAAACCTTAGCAACGGACTTACCGCAGTGACTCCCCAGTTGTTGGGCTCAGACAACGATGAGCAGTACGGCCGACCAGAGGCGGGTTTCAAGTTTTCCCAATACTCCCGAAAAGCCCTGCAAGAAGATGAGTTTGTCGTTAAGTAACAAGCTCGTCTCAACGCTATCACTGCCGTAGCTATTCCAATCTGATTATAGAGTCTCTGCACGAATCCTCAAACAGGCAAATGAGGCAAATGTCGACAGTGCTGCTTCGGGCACCTGCCGCTCACCTGGCTCTCACCCACGGCTTGGTGTGCTTGATCAGCTCAGCACCCCAGAGTCCATGCTTCTCGGAGCCCGCAGGCAGCTTGCCACGCTCGACGCTCAGCTCCTCCGCTATGGCTCGAATGTGGTACGGCTCGAAGCCGCAGCAGCCGCCGATGTAGCGGACTCCCATGTCGAACGCTTGGCGAGCGTACTTGTGAATGTCCCACCTGCTGACGATCCTTGGCTCTAGTGCTGCAACACAGCCACGCTAGCGAAAATCAAGCCAGAGAACGCTAATATATTTACCTTAATCTGTCGTGAATTCTGAATGCACTTATTTAGCTGGCGCGGTCAAAAAGCCAAAAGAGCAAAACAAAAAGTGTAGCTTAAGTGCCGCGCTGCACCCCAGGGGGTAAAAAAAACAAATACTAGCTGATTTGACAGCCTCTTTTTGTATAGCGACAGAAGAACCTTTGCGGCTATCACCACCGCTTGCAGTGGCGATAAAGGATCGCCCCCGCAGGATTCGAACCCACGACCTCGGGGCCGAGGTCGTGAAAAGCAACCGCCTTACCTAGTGAGCCATTGCGGCTCTTCACGACTGAGGTCATGCGTTCGAATCCTTGTATTGCCAACTGCAAGCGGCGGCGATGGCCGATGAGGCTCTTCTGCCTCTTTACGACTGAAGCTGCTAACTCAGCTAATAATAATAATTCATTTGTATAGCGCCCCAAGAGAACTTAATCTCTATTCAGGCGCTTCACATGTGCCTCGGGGCTCCTCGAGCCCACGACCTCAGTCAGACCTTGGTCGGGGCGAGCACCTTAACCGCTGGACCAAACCAGCTCGGCAAACACACGATCAAGCGCTCGTCGGTGAAAACATAAATGCTCCTTTATGGTCGTAGCAGCGATGGTAATCTCAAAGCCACTGCCATGCGATTCGCTATTTAAACTGGCAGGCGATCTTTCCAGGGCTCAAGAATTTCGGACTCCTTAACTGCATAGAAAATGAAGCCGAGAATGGGACACTGTTGACATCACTTTCCCGCGGTCAGTCCAGCAACTTTACCAGTTGAGCAACTACAGCCTCGACTGCGACTGATGGGCGCCAGAAAAGCGTCGCAACAAAAAGCGTTGCAGTGCCGTTGCAGCACCCACCGAATGGAAACTCGGGCAGATCGATGAATCCTTGCTTTCCCGCATCGGGAGTGTGATATGCCAGCGGCTGTACCATCAGGTGGACGCTGCTCAATTTGCCCACCGCCTCCAGGCCGCTCTTCATCAGTTGCAGCGTCTGCAGACATGTTTCGGGTCCGAAGTGGCAGTTAATTCCCACTATCTTGGCGCCTGAAAGATTCGGCGGTCGCTGCAGTGCCAGCCAGCTTGACCGGGCGCTTTTTTCGCGTGCCGCTACGCTGCAGCAAAGTCGCCGTCCAGCTAGCTCATCGGCTTGACGTCTCACCAGCATTTGCCATCCGTATCGCGCAGTCGGCAGGCGACGTGCCGTGCATGTCGCCTTCTGGGCCGATGCACATCGTGGCAGCCACTGGCTTGCCACTCTCCAGGGCCACTTGTATGGCCCACTCCATTTCCTCTACGTGCTCGAAATACTGCGAGAAAGGAAGCGGAAGTGCGAGAAAGAAAGCGGCGAGGCGCGAGCCTCTCGGCGACTCGCGACTCGAGTACGACGAAGCGTCCGACCCGGAAAGAAAATGCAGAAAATGCATACCTCGCATATCATGAAGTCTACGTCGTTCTCAACGAACACCTTGATCTGTTTCCTGTATTCAGCCTGCACTACGTCCCTGCCCTTGCGGGACAGGTAAGACGGAGTCTGAGACAGGCCACCGGCTACGAGCGCGTCGCCTTCGTTTGCCACTTCCCGGGCAATCTTGCACGCGGCCGTATTGATTGCCTCACACTGTAACAATGAGCAAGCGAAACTACTTAGGCAACGTCGTGAAGTGAAACAGGCACTGCAAGATACGTTGAAGTGAACAAATGTGTAAATAAAAGGTATTTCTCTTTTAAACATTCCCTCGGTTTTCTCTGCATACATAGAAGTGTGCAAGAGAAGCTGTCCGGGCAAACTAGATCAGATTCGGATGCAGGAGCAATCCGCCAATCAGCACTTTCTATCAGAATACGACGACATCTTTCGCTACGACTGTAGTGGCGTGAAAACGTGTGCTAGTCAACGTCTTGTTTCGAGCCCATAGAATGAAATAGTCGACGCGCGCGCTTTGCAATTAAGCTATTATTAACCACTCGAATCCATTCGATGCACCTCAAAGCTTGTCGGACTGACGGCACATGAAGTAAGTAGAGTTCCAATTAGCGCTTTATTGATATAGCGCTTAACGTCCTGGCGATAAATTGTTAGAAATAAAGATCTACGAGTAGGCTGACGTGCTAGGAACTCTGAGAAGCCTTGCTAAAGGAATGTTGGCTTTGCCATGCCTTGCTGGTGGCCGATGACTATTTCGTCAAGCAATTTCCAGATGAATATCTGTCAATTGCTTCTTTTGCATTGTCTTTGAAAGCTACAGCATAGGCATATCCTGATTAGCATGATGTCTCTGATTTCTGTTTTCTATGACTATTCTATCCACTGTTCAGGACACGCCAAAAAATGCTTTCAAGCTGATAGCGCGAATTGGCTTGACATCGATCGGCATCGAATGGCCCCAGCTTCCGCTTCCGCTGCACTTACAGCCGACTGCTGGCTACCTGACACCGCGCCACGTAGCCGCACAAAGTGGCTCTCCAATCGATGTGTCGACGAGCGACATCATGTTTTTGTCCAATGCTGCTAGGTATAACATATTTAGAGAGAAAAAACCAAGCAATATCAGCGCCGCGATCATTTGGCCCAGTGGTTATGGTGCCAGCCCCGACCAAGATCTAGCTGAGGTCGCGGGTTCGAGCCAAAGGCATATGTGAGGCGCCTCAATAGAATAATAATAATAGTAGTAGTAAATTGATTATAGCGCCCTCGGAGAACTCGATCTCTTTCTAGGCACTACATTTTCTGCAAAGGAGCAAAAGGTAAAGCGCCTAGATAGACATTGAGTTCTCTGAGGGCCCTTTATCGAGTGCATTGTTATTATTATTGTTATTATGATCGAAACAACTGGTGCTTCGGCGACAGTTCAAATGTGAGGCAGCTTAAGTTCTCTCGCGGCGCTATACAAATGAATTATACACATTGAGTTTTCTGAGGGCGCTTTATCGAGTGCATTATTATTATTATTATTATTATTGAAACAATTGTTGCTTCGACGACAGAGTTCAAATGTGAGGCAGCTTAAGTTCTCTCGTGGCGCTATACAAATGAATTGTACAATGTGACATGCTCTGCGAGCTCGCTGCGATGTCAAATTGTGAGCCGCCTGACCGAACGAGCGAACCACGCACCGTCAGCCGCTGGCCGCTGAGATGTCCGCGATTGATGAGCTTGTCTTCGCTGGCGTAGAAAGTAAAAGCTTGCATAACATCAGAGCCTGCCCTGAGGAATTCCCGATGCAGCTGCTTAACTGCAATAGAGAAAATGGTTTGCCGACATCCTAGCGCGCCGCCGCCGCCGCCCCCTGAGTGCGCCCTCCGACCTTCACCGATCGGGCGGCGTGAGACCAAATCAGCAGCATTAGCCTCGCTGACCGTCTAGGTCAACCGCAAGTGGCCCTGTTGACGGCTGGAGGCTTACCGGCATCGGGGTACTCGACAGCAGCTTCCGGCGTCCACGGTCCGGCTTTCACGTAGCCGCGCTTTTCGAGCGCGAACACAAACCCGCCGTCGCCAATGACCACGCCCTCGGCGAGCCTCTCGAGAATGCCCTTCTTCTGCAAAGCGCGGCGACTGCCATAAAGTTATCGGCGCTTGTCAGCTGACGCCGGGGCGACCGGGCAGCCAGAGGCACCGCGGCGGTTGGCAAGGCAGCAAAGCCTAGTGCCGTCTTCAGCGAGGCCGCGCGTGAGCGACATATTACCTGAGCCATGTTGCCGATAAAGTAGGTGCTGCCAGTAGTCGCTCCGCAATAACAGCCAGGTGCGGGTACACGGTCGGTCCCCGGCCTTTTGGCAGCCGAACCCTAAGCTGCAATTGGTCAACGAAGCGAGGGAGTGGATGTTGCAGCAGGTTGCTAGCCAATCAACGCCCGCCCACCCCCCAAATGCTGGCGGGTGCGCGCCGCCGCAGCTCGACGGCGCTGGGGGTCGAGCGAGACGGGGGCGGGGGAATCGGCGTTTCTTTCGCCGAAGCCCAGCCGTCGGCATGGCGTCCGCAGCCGAGGCCGCTCGTTCGTTAGTTCGTTCGTTGCCTCCTGCGTGCGCAGACAGCGGTGAACGACGTCCGACGAGGTCGAGGCCGAAGAGCGGACGTGGCGACGAGCGGCAGCAGCATCGCCGCTCTCTCTCGGAGCCGCCGAGCATCGCGAAAGCCTGCCCGCGCTGCTGAAAGGGCACGCCCTGCCCCCTCAGGCGCTCTGCCGGCGGTCCGCGCAATGCAGTAGCGCTGCAGCGTGGTCGAGCCAACGCCCTGCAGTGCGGTTGAACAGACGCCGCGGCCACAGCGTGGCGCCGACAAGCGATTTCATTGCGGGCCGGTTAGTAGCGGCTACGCACCGGCGCAAGCGCTTTACGCGGCGCGCACCGCTCCTATTGAGTTCAACTACGCGAACTCCCGCAGCCCGGGTATAACAACTCTACAGTATGCCTGCGCGATTGCTAGCAATGGTCCCGACCCCGAAGGCTAACCGCTGAAGCGCAACAAAATACGAGCGGTTAAGCAGAGTTGCCGACAGAGCACAACTGCGCAGTCTAGGTTGCACTTAGCTGTTCGTGGCCGTCGGTTCGAATTCTCGCGCTCTCGAAGTGTGGTGTCTCGCTTGAGCTATCGAAGCTGCAGCCCCGAGATCTGTCAATCATCTTACTTTTATTACTCCACCTGAACTCCTGAACTCTGCTGCAGTTGTTATCCTCTCGTACCCGATTCCCGGTGTCCATTCTTAGGTCTCTTCATTGTATTTACTCGCTCCAAATCCTCGGCTGATGGCATTCCTTCGCCTGCCTACCTGCCTGGCCCTGTGCTTAATGCAGGTTATTAGTCTGTCCGCATCGCGACCGCGTCCTTTGCCTGAAGCTCCATTGCTAACCTGAGTAGAACTCGAGCTGCCAGACTACTCCCTCGCTCCACTCCCAGTTAACTAATGGGTCACCTTCCCGGGTTCAACTTGGCTAGATCAGTTCTACTTGGCTAGATTCGCGCCACAGGTCGCTCTAGGCGCTCTGTCTAAACCCGCTAAAGCAAGGGGTCGTATTGCGGCCAGCCTGAGAGTTGCCCCTCTCCATAGCTACAAAACCGTGTCCGTAATACTCGGTACGTCCGGTACATCGATGCATTCATTGCATGTAATAATTGCAATTAATTGCATTTCCCTTTGCAGCAAATGTAAAGCGCCTAGAAAGAGATTAAGTTCTCTGAGGGCGCTTTATCAAGTACATTATTATTATTATCATTATTATATAAGCCGATTTCTTGCTGGTTTCGGCCCTTTTATACTCTTGGGCAGGCGTTCAGGGTAACAGCCAAACCCGGTGTACATGTGAAGCACGGTTAACATGCACAGTCTTACCTTCATACTAAACTTGGAAGTGTCATCTACTCATAATGGCCACTTCTACCCTTTTCAACTCTTGAAGTTACGTCTCAGTCTTACCTATTTGCGAGCGCCATCCTGTCCTTGTGGGCCCCTTTCAATCGGTCCCTTAAGTTGCGTCGCAGACAGATTTATGGCAGATTTTTATATTGATTACTCTGCTCTAAGCCCGCAGAAAATCAGCTGCAAACTGTGAGCAGCTCCGTTGGCCGATGGGAGTTCGCAGGTGCTATGCAAGTCGCTGCGAAATGCCGTAGCTCGTAGCCGAGAGCATAAACAAACTGTGTCTCCTTGGACATACGCTATCTCAAGCGAATATACGGTCGTCTCGGACAACCAGACAGATGCTGGCTTATGCACACAAATATGACTACACATCTGTGCTCACCTGTCGTGCGTGCAGAATGCTCACGCCCATTCAAGTTTGGCGCATCGCCGTCGGCGTTTCCTTCAGAGGCAGCCGGGAATGTTTCGTGCTGCCTTGCTCGCTTCGGCGAGCGCGTTGAGCCGCCTGTCTACGATACAGCATCGGTCGCCCGGAGAAGCAGCCGCAAAGCGACCGGGCACCTTCAAGTCCGCAGTCAAATCACAACACAACGTTAGGTCAGCGACATTCGCTCACGTTATTTTCGTGGCGCTTCGAGCGCGGCATTTACAGGTGACCCATTGAAGTCTGTCGAAGGCGACCCATTGAAGTCCTACGATCAAAATTAGATTTTTGACAAGCGAGCCGTCCACGAGCACAGCGTGAGAATCCAAGAGGTATTAATAATATCAGTAAATAATAAGGATGGGCTATTTGTAAAGCACGCTGAAATAACTTAATCTCTTAATAAATTGCTGTAAGAGAATAAGTAATGAAGGGTTAATCGCATGAACGTTGTCATATGCCAGAGCACATTAGTGTCCTGCTGAGGCCGGCGTGCCAAAGCGAGATGACACTCAGGATGACAAGGGGTGACACTCAAGATGACTCAGGACACAAGATGACACTCAGGATCAGCGGTTAGTAGGAGCTCGGTTTAGTAACTTGCTCAGAATCAACAATGGTTAAGCGAGTATATATAAATATATATATATATATATATATATATAATTCATGTATATAGCGCCCCCAAGAGAACTTAATCTCTATTCAGGCGCTTCACATATGCCTCGGGGCTCAAGCCCACGACCTCAGTCAGACCTTGGTCGGGGAGAGCACCTTAACCGCTAGACCAAACCAGCTCGGCAAAGCCCACCGGATCAAGCTATGCAAATTGTCTAGGGCACACGGACAGCTGAGCAGAACAGATGTGTCTTTGGCTAAGACTTAAATCGTCCGAAGTCTGCCCACGTCCTGAAGCCAAAAGTGAGTTCCACACTTTCGGTGAGGGCTGAAGTCCCGATGGCCAGAAGATCTTAATTTGATGCTACGGACAGTCAGGTGACCGAAAGCCGCTGAGCGGGTCGTGCGAGCCGATAGAGAGAATGTCAGCCATAGGATTTCCATTCGCCAGATATAGACCGGCTGCATTCACAGAAACACATTCTTCAACTCCAGCACTCACTAGTTGCTAAGCTTTTTTTGTGCTAGGCGCTCGCTCTGAAGTGGCAGAACAAAACTCTCTCCCTCCAAGGAAGTGCCAAGTTCCAGTAATCCAAAGCTGTCAGGACGCTCTGTAGCATGCGGGCACATTCTAATTGACGTTCGACGACGATTCTTTAAACAGCAGTACGCGATAAATGGAGAATCACCTCTGGCACAGAATAGTAAGGCTATTCCAGAACACGTTGGTGCGGTGAGGGAGAGAGAGATGGAGAGAGAGAGATGGAGAGAGAGAGAGAGAGAGAGAGAGAGAGAGAGAGAGAGAGAGAGAGAGAGAGAGAGAGAGAGAGAGAGAGAGAGAGGACAGACAGAGAGAAAGAGAGAGAGAGTGAGAGAGAGAGACTGACTTCCCGCAAAGAGATGCTGCCTGCGAGAAGTGTGAAAAAGCAAAGGCATTCACGTTTATACAGAGCGTCAAGGTGAGTGTACGTCGGCCGTCGTTGAGCTGACGCTTGTACCATGGGAGAGGCATATCCGGAGAGCTCGCAATCTTCTCGCCGGCTATTGATGAGCCGAGATGTCCTTGGCTTAGTTGATAGCAGCCAGCGCCAACTCAGCGCTCATTGCAGATAGTAAGAATCAACACTCGGTGAATTCCCAAATGCAGATGTCTTCAGTCCCCCTCCCCCTATCGGAGCAAAATAGTTCACGTGTACGGCCAACTAACTGAATTCGAACAGCGAATGGAATCCTATCCAGACTAGTTGCCGCGGGCAACTAGTCTGGATGACTCTGGGGTTAATGCTTGCTTGTGTCAGCTTAAATTTATTTTCTAGTGCACTCGCTTCGGTGCCTTCTAACGTTCAATCTGACGCTTGAGTCTATTGCAGTGCACTTTTTTTGGATCTACTCCCCGTTCGCTGGCAAGCGTCGCCAGCAACGGTTAGGCTGGTGCATCGGTCACCTCTAGGCCCTTTTTGACCCTTGATCTAGCACTTGTCAGCTGATTTACTTCACTTCGCCAGTGCAAAGGCTGTTCTTCTCCTTTTCCCTAGAAATTTGATTATGGCTAGGCCTCTTGTCAACAACTTGCGCCCACGTGCATTTCTCGTTAGGGCAAACTGAGACATTCCTCTCGGCATATGAAGACTACTGTAGGTCGTACCAATCGATCCTAGCAAAGGCTAAGTCTAGTTTTTATAAAAACATTGTTGAATCACAGATGCACAATCCAAAAATGCTGATGTCGACAATAAACCATCTCCTCAACAGTTCCCAGATTAGCTCCTTACCTGATGATCCTAATGATGATCTAGCCGATCGCTTCTCTCGATTCTTTGTGCAGAAGATAGACAAGATCAGGGAATCCATCCCTGCGATGACAACCTCCCCACTAGAATGCTGTTCCTCGGTTCCTGGCAGCACCTCATTGTCTGCATTTAAGCAGGTCACTAGTGATCTAGTCCTAAAGTTCGTATCTCAATCAAAGAAGACAACAAGTCCTCTGGACCCTATTCCCACTGTCCTGCTCCTACGTTGCATTGATCTGCTACTGCCATGCATAACTAACATAATTAATATGTCATTAGCCTCAGGTCATGTCCCAGCACCTTTCAAAAAAGCTGTAGTCAGGCCACTTCTCAAGAAAACTACACTTGACCAAGATAACTTGAGCAACTACCACCCAGTTTCCCTTCTACCATTCCTATCAAAGACACTCGAACGGGTCGTGGCGGACCAGCTGAACTCGTATATCGAAACCTCACACCTTGCTAGTAAGTTCCAGTCTGGTTTTAAAGCTAATCACTCCACAGAGTCAGCATTGCTTCGGGTATACAACGACCTACTTAGGAATGCAGACATGGGTAGAGTGTCTCTGCTTGTTTTGCTCGATCTTTCGGCAGCTTTTGATACCATCGATCACAAAGTTCTTCTAGAGCGCCTCTCATCTCGCCTGGGCATCACTGGCACTGCTCTGCAGTGGTTCAGGTCCTATCTCAGTGGGAGACTCCAGAGTATTGACGTGAATGGACAAAGATCATCTGAAGTACCTCTGAAATATGGAGTACCTCAGGGCTCAGTGCTAGGTCCGGTTCTTTTCACGGTTTATACTCTGCCTCTTGCTGATGTGATTGCCAAGCACAATCTAGGCTTTCACTTCTATGCAGATGACACTCAGTTGTACCTTTGCTTTGATCCCTCCCAGCCTTCGAGCACCTCAAATTCTCTAAACTCACTTGCTGCATGCATTGATGACATCTGCACATGGATGGCAGCAAATTTTCTAAAACTAAACGATGATAAAACTAACTTACTAGTTATGGGCAAACCCAGTGTGATCCAGAGATTGGAAAGGCTGACTCTCAAAATTGGCTCTGCCAGCATATCTCCAGTTGAATCAGCTCGAAATCTAGGTGTCATATTCCAAAGCAACCTCTCGTTAGACGACCACATCAGCTCCACAGTCAAATCAGCCTATTTTCAGCTTCATAACATTGCTAAAATTCGGGCCTGTTTAGATAAAGATACCACGTCCAAGTTGGTCCATGCATTCGTGACATCTCGTCTCGACTTCTGCAACTCACTGCTCACTGGCCTACCAACATGTGCGATCAGGCGATTGCAGCTGGTGCAAAACTCTGCAGCTAGGCTTGTCTTTCGTGAGCGTCGCAGTTGCCACATTACTCCACTTCTCGCCGACCTGCACTGGCTACCAGTCAAGCAACGGATTGACTTCAAGGTTTTGTCCCTCACTTTTCGGTCCCTTCATTCTATGGCTCCAGCCTATCTGTCAGATATACTACCCCATCAGGCTAAGCATCGTACCACCCGCTTTTCGGAATCCAACAGTCTAGAAATACCTCATACAAACCTTAAATCCTTTGGAGACCGTGCATTTAGTTCATACGCTCCCAAAGCCTGAAACTCCCTCCCGACCTGCGTCAGAACATCCCCTGACCTGACCACATTTAAAAGGAACCTAAAAACACACCTATTTAGGACAGCATTTAGTGGGTCCCTGTGATTTGTCCTTGATGTGCTTATGCGTGCTGATACTGTGCATGCTGCCACTAACCATACTTTCGTGCTGACCCTGTGCATGTCACCCCTAACCATATTATTCATTTTGTTTGTTTTTTCAAGCATGATTTTACTTACCATTCAATTGCATTTCACTTTACAAATGTGAATGCAAATGTGAAGCGCCTAGAGTGAGATTAAGTTCTCTGAGGGCGCTTTATCAAGTGAATTATTATTATTATTACCGCCCCCCACTGGGTTAGTACCCGCCCCTTTTTGCAGAACCAACAACAAAGATCCTGTAGAAATGACCAAACTGTGAGCCTGCTAGTTGAGCTGATTCTGGGTTCGTGAAATCATTGGAGGCGCGCATTAACACCGCGCCGGGGCAACCCAGTAACCAGAGCAGCGTTTGCAAATTTGGCGTACTTAGTCTGGGTCTAAAGGTGTATTTCCTTCGTCTCTCCGCTCGTTTTCCGTGCCTTAGCTGCCTGTTGGCTACAGCACGGCTAGAAAACGCGGTGAAGCTCTCGCTTGAAGTTTGAAAAACCTCGCGGTTTAAGCAAGGATCGCTTAAATTGGCAGCATTATTAAACGTAGCTCGTTAATGGCACGACGATCTGTGCGGACCACTGAGGAGAAGACGCCAACCCGCAATGGCGTGGGCTAGGGAAGTGAAGAGTGAGCAAGCGAATTGAGGTCGTGCACGTGGGTAGCTGGGTGCTCGAGATCTCGAGCTCTCTCGCAGCCCGACCAATTTCAAGCAGCGGCGGCGATACCGGGAAAACTGCCCTCTCGGGCAGTTGTGGGTGCTCGGATACTAGGAAAGTTGGCATGTTTGTCCGATCCAATTAATCAGCGCTGGAGCGGGCAGATCAGAGGCTATGACACCTCTGGTTCCAGAAAAACGTCTTCGCTGGCGGTGCTGACTGGTGGCACGGCGTGTGCTAGAAGCTTTAGCCGATGCCGCTGCGACCGGCTGCGACCGGTTCCCGAACCTCTCAGCGATCCGGATCGGCTGGTGCGGCACGGCTTATCGCGTATTTTCATAAGCCAAGACTCACTTTCAAAATATCTATCGACCAAAATTTATCGGCAAAAAGTTGAAAATAGAAAATACCAGTCACTGCTTCTCGCCCCTCTTGCGCGAGGTGCTTGTACTGCATGGCCCGCTGAATGGTGGAGCCTGTTAGTTTGACTGTTCGCTGTTGGTCTGTCTTGTACGAGCTCAGATTTACCATCCAGAGACTGCTTTGTGGAATCCGAAGCGTATCGTGGGTACTCCCTAGCAGTAAACGTCTCGCAAGCATCCGGCAGTCGGTCATTGGCGACACCATCCAGCCTCCTGTTCATTTTTGAGGGTTTTGCTGAAGTTGTTCACTCTAAGACTGTTGCTACGGCCGCCGGCATAAATCTAGGGACGCTTTCGGCCCCTTGAGCCTAAAAAAGGAATGGTGACTTGCGATATTATTTTCTGTTATCTTCAGCTGGACTGCCTATTGCCTGAAGCCATCAAGCCACTTTCCCCCTCCTCTCCTCTCTCTCTCTCTCTCTCTCTCTCTCTCTCTCTCTCTCTCTCTCTCTCTCTCTCTCTCTCTCTCTCTCTCTCTCTCTCTCTCTCTCTCTCTCTCTCTCTCTCTCTCTCTCTCTGTCTCACTCTGTCTCACTCTGTCTCACTCTGTCTCACTCTGTCACTGTCTCTTGTTTCTGTCTCTCTCTCTTTGTCTTTTTGCCTGACCGTCTCCCTCTGTCTCTCTGTCTCTCTCTGCTCTCTGTGTCTGTCTCTCCTCTCTGCACTTCTATCTCTTTGCTTCTATCTCTGGCTCTGTCTCTGTCTGTCTTTGTCTCTCTATCGCTCTCTCTCTCTCTCTCGCTCTCTCTCTCTCTCTTTCTCTCTCTCTCTCTCTCTCTCCCTCTCTCCCCTCTCTTTCTCTCTCTCTCTCTCTCTCGTTCCTCTCTATCTATCTCTGTCTCTCTCTGTCTCTCTCTCTCTCTCTCTCTCTCTCTCTCTCTCTCTCTCTCTCTCTCTCTCTCTCTCTCTCTCTTGGAATGTTGTGCGGCACTTTTGCTGGCCAATTTTCTTTCTTTGGCTCGATCTAGCGCAGCATGTTTATATCTGCTAGGCTTGATGCATAGAAAGCTACGTTTTCGAATGCACTACGACTGCATAGCATGTACACACGTGCATAACCATAACATGCATAAGTATATATTGGGATAGGTTCTGCCAGCCTTCGGTCACGGAAAGGCATTACAGAATTACCGAGCCTGTCATTGCTCTTTGGATCAGCATACGCTGCAAACATTTAAGACATTTGCAATCCAGAGCCATAGCGCCCGGTGTCCATCAAAGAAGGGGAATTTTGAGGCTCTGGTTGCTTTTGTCACTGCCTGAGCTGCGGGCATTGTCTCGTTAAGCATTGGAGGCAGTCTTTGCGATTGTCTCGGTGGCCACGAATCTAGGATATACGTACATCCCACGAAGTCCGCGCGGCAGCGACAGCCACAACACTTTCATGCCACAATTTACATTTACAGATTCTCGTCTAAACTATCAGCCGTGCAGGCCCTCTAAGGTCCCTGGCAGTTTTGACTGCGGCACGGATCAGGCCCTTTGTTTCGTCCGCGACCATTTAGAGCTTGGTCAGCGTTTTTCGTGTCTCGACTTTTTTGGAAATACCTTCCCGACTAAGCTTGCCTTTATTTGCACTTGCGTGCGCGTGAAAACTGCGGTACTCGTGGAGCGTGCTAATATCAAGTAGAGCTGTTGATCCCAAAATCTATAATGAGACGTTTAATATCCGTTGAGGGCGTCCATGAATATCGCTTACATTAGTTAACGGTGTCGTAGCTGTCCACGGAGTTGACATGGAGACAAGGTGTGGGGTACGATGAAATGAAAGACGGGAGAGGAAAGCGAAAGCCGCAATAGTAATGGCCGCGCTTTGACGTTCAGCTCTCTTCTGCATTGGAGCTCGACAAGGGGCTCACCCGGCCCACTCCTAAGCGATCCATTACGGTCACGTGTCCGGAAGGTGTGCGTCAATTATTAGACGCGCTTGTCAACAACTGAATGCGTCTTCCGTTGGTTCTCTGTCGTTCGCTTTTATAGTTTTTCGCCATGAAGCTCCATTAATTAATTAGCACAATTCTCTTAGTTGGGTAGCGTCACTGCATCTGCCAGCCGCGTGTACACTTGGTGATACTTTGGCCGTGGTAGATCTGATGTCGATTATGGCTACCAGAATAAGCGAATCCGGTGTGCAGGTTTAGGTACTTCAGACACGGCTATCAATTGTTTCCATTAAGTTCTTAGCAGGTGGGTGCAATTGCGAGTAGCACTCAGTTCGTGGCCTTATTAGCTTCGCGTTGAGAAAGTTGAGCGTTCGGCGTCACATCTGACTAAACCGGGCTACACCCAATTGAATTCAAGCGTTTGAATACTGAGTAAATATTGGCTATGCTGACGCTGCTGCTGCTGGCGCTGCTGCTGCTGCTGCTGCTCTACAGGCAGGCAATCGCCCCTACAGTGACTGATTCTGTCGACGGATGATAAGTGCCTAGAAAGAGATTGAGTTCTCTGAGGGTGCTTTATCAATTGTATTATTATTATTATTATTATTATTATTATTATTATGTCATTTAACGCGAGCGTGCACTTGGGCACCGGGAAAATTTGTGCTGTGCCTCAGAACAAGTGGGTGCGCTTGTGAATTGTCCCACGTGCTGAGCAATGCATGTACAGGGCTGTAAGCAGGGGCAACGGGTTGCTTTCACTCGAAAAGCTGTGTAATGAAAGATATCGCACGGGAACGCTGCTGAAAAATAAGTTAGGAAACTTGGCACGTATGATATCGGCAATGAAAACGATTTTCCGACAAACGTGTGTTTCACTCTTGACCCTTCCAGAATATTCAACATCGCTAGCACACAGCAAAAAAGGCACGCTGTGAAAAATGCGAACAATATCCAAAGTGAGAATCGCGGTCAAATTCCAAAAAAGCACAAAACACTCTTAATAAGAAATGTTGCTAGCTAACATCCGTTCATCTTTTTATACGAGTCCTCGGTAATAAGGATTTGAGGTTTTTAACATCTGAGCTCACTCGCGTCGTCGTTGCTCCTTTCTGGGCAAATCAGGCACAGACAGTGGTGTCGTCGATAGTAAATAGCGAAGAAACGAATAATAATAAATAAGAAGCGAGGAAGCGGTCCACAGTACGGTCGATGTACTTAATTGAGCTAAATTACAACTACAATGAACTACAACTAAAAGCTCAGTTTTTTGGAGACTTTTCTGACATGTGCTGTCTTTTTTAACCTTTCACCTCCCTTTCTATTACATTTCAGGTTCCCGATTAGGAGGTTTAGTTCTCTTTGGCGCTATACAAATTTCCACTAGTATTATTCGTACTTTATGCATTCGGCCTAAAAACGCCACATGTTTTTTTTTAAATCCGCTACTGGGAGTAGCAAATCTAATGCGACACGTTGATAGCGTCCGTCTAGCCCTAGTTCCGGCGGAAGCTCGGCCGCGCCGACGATGGCCGCCTGGTTTTCGCGGCTCCGCAGCCATTGCACGCTTTAAGCTCAATCGCTTTAATAGTGTTTGCGGTGTTTTTTTCAAATAAAGGTTCAAATTTCAGAAAGGTCCTATGGCGTTCAGAGCCGCCAACATGCCACCGCCAGCAGAAGTTCGTTTCGCTCACGCAACCACTCGTCCAACCGATGCCAACTTCATTCGTATACATACTACACAGCTCGAATATTCAATCAACCAGCTTGTGGTTGTTGCAGCCACTCTCCTTAGTTGCCACACAAATACTGGCTGCGGGGTTTTTCGAGGTACATTCCGTCAAAGATTTTAATTAAAGGGGCGATATTAATTACACGGCGAAATTTGAAGTTGAAGTGAGTAGAAAATGTGTCACATTTATCAACGCGTCGTCACCTTGCAAAATAAAAATACCTTTTCGATGCTTCAAAAATAATAAAATGCCGGGATCACAGCGCTAGCAACCTTGCAATACATTTTCATACTCAGTATCGTTATCAGTTACTGCATGCGGGAAATATTTTGTACGTGACACTGCGTGTGTTTACCGTAACTGAATGTTAACTTTGCGGACACGTGAAGAAATAAGCAAGGCATTTCACCAAACTAAGTATTGCTCCTTTATTTAGGCATAACTTTTATTCTTTAATTTTATTATATCTAAGCATAAATAATGCATCTTTGCATTAGTCCCACCAAATAATTACCGACAAGTTCCTGTCCCATATTACAATTTGGCTCGCGAGCTGACCTTGACCTTCTTGCGCTACGGCTCTCATTCATGTATCATGCCAGACTTTCACCTTAAGTTGTTGGCAAAAATTTTTTGGGGCTAATTAATTTTTCTCATGAAACCATAATATGTGTACAGTCTGAGAACTAAATGTACGATGCAATGCTGCGAATTGAACGTCCACCTGAAAGCCGCCAAGAAAGGAAATGGAATTTAAAAGGACCTCAGTTAGCTCACATGTTACCAATACAACGTTTACGCAAAGGCAGAATAAAAAAAATACGTCGCGTTCGTCGGTTGAAGGCAGTTTAGAGCAGCTACTGGTCCTGACGCCAAAGCCCGGATGCCACGCAAACAGGATCGTACGTCTGACGCACGATCGTGGGGCACCGGTAACCGACAATGGCGGCTGCGAGCAAAGCCGAAAGCCCTATAAACGGCCAGGCAATGTAACCAGCTCGTGAATAATTTTAATGGGATCGCAAATTATTTTCTCCTAACATTCTTTAATACAGCTATTGAATGTGCGCTATGGTCTTGAGCACGCTAGCGAAGGAGCGTACACTTTGAAAGTAGTGCTTTGAGGTGAAGGCTGAGTAAAGTGCAAACGAGGCCGCTCAATTTCTGCCACGAACCTCGTTGATCAGAAGCCAATAGGGTGGCAGCCGAGTCGGGTCATCATCAATCGGAAATACGTCGCTG
The DNA here is from genome assembly GCA_009760855.2 of Cristatella mucedo. Taxonomy (NCBI): domain Eukaryota; kingdom Metazoa; phylum Bryozoa; class Phylactolaemata; family Cristatellidae; genus Cristatella; species Cristatella mucedo. Next base: position 2,418,106 of record WPIO01000023.1, on the reverse strand, counting down.
GTTCTTCGTTTATTTGTGCTGCAAGTTGTCAATGGAGCAGCAGAAATACGAGGGGCGCACCAACCATCTTCGTATTTCAACTCGTGGGCACTGAGTGCCGTTACATTACGAACAAGCGGGCCGTTGCATGCACTCTAGCGCATCCGTCGCTGGACGCAAACGGAGTGTTCTCGCTGCGCTCAAAGCTGCTCGTAGCCAACTAAGGCGTCTTGACGTCTAGCATTGCGTCGTCCTGCTCTAGGCCGACTAGGCCACGATAGCCCAGCAGGTAAAGTGCTCGCTCTTTACGACCGAAATCGTGAGTTCGAATCCTGCAATGAGCGATCTCTGATTCATCAGTGAGCCAGCTGCAAGCGGCGGTGACAACCGTTAAGGCTCGGCTGCCGATATACAGACGCGGCTGTTAAATCAGTTAGTACTGCTCGTAATCTGGCCAACGGGCTGTGACCTCATCCACAGTAGCACTGCGGCGCCGGTCCCAAATTCAACCCGAAGCTTTCGTTGGCCAGGAGTGCTAGCTCGCCGCAGCGCGATGTGTCGTTCTCGATCCGATCATTTCTGCATAGTTTGCTATAAAGATGACCCGTGCGAAACCCAATACGGCATCAGTGGGAGCGGAAGTTCATGAATTTTCGGGATTTTCTCGCGGAACTCGCCAATTAAGTGGCACGATCTGTTCGCTTGGTAGGCTCTGCAAAAGAGAGTTTGGAAAAGGTGCCTGAACAGGCTCCGCCGCTGTGCTATTTTGAAAGAATCCAATTTGCAAGTACTCTGGCCTGCTGGCGACTGCACGTCCTTGCGTCAGTAAATAGTAACGAACAGGAAAAAAAACAGAGCGGTGCGAATGCGGACGCTGCGAGAGGCGCTCACTCGTATGACGAAAGCGGACTTCCAAGCGGGAGGTGATAGCGCTCTAGAGAGCATGAAAACGATTCTCGATTAAGATTTCGCCGGATGCAAATGTTTTGCGGAGATATCTTAATGACGACCGGACATTGCTTAGCCAAGATAGCAGTGCGCATCGAGCGTACCTCAAAAACGGACCTCGTATTTTCTAAAATGAGCGCCTGCGCAAAAAGCCTCTAAGGAACGATTATGTGCGAACGCTACGTCGCCAATGTCCCTCGAAGATTCCGCTAAAGCGCACGCGTCTGCATGCTCTCTCTCTCTCTCTCTCTCTCTCTCTCTCTCTCTCTCTCTCTCTCTCTCTCTCTCTCTCTCGTGGATTTAAATCTTTGGCTCGTGTCTATGGGACTCATTCGAGAGCTGAGTTGAACAGCGTCTGTCGAGCGAATCGCGAATGCTCAATGAAATAGCCCGGTAACCCCCATTTGGACCTCTCGGCCTGCTCTCCGTCGCGATGCGCGAGTCGCGGCGGCCGCGATGGGCTACTGCTCGAGCGCCACACGCACGGCCCCAGCGCCGCGCCCGCGCCGCGCCGAAATTCCTAAGGCCGCCAGCGCCGCCCGGCGCGACCGCGGACCGTGGAGCGTCCGTCACCTGGAGCGCTTCCCGCGAGAACCGGTAACCCCCATTCCCGCCGGCCGCGACCCAGCCGGCCGACGCGGTTAGCCTATCCGGCGAGTCTCTCGGCGGTCGTGCGACGGCTGGTGGCTATCGGCTTTATTGGAGGAACCCCGGTCGCCGCGAAGCTCGCGATTGCCGCAGCGGGGATGTCTGGCGCACTCCTCCGGCGGAACGCGCCTCGGCGTCTGCAGCGCTCGCACGCCGCTAGCTCGCGTCTTCTAGGGAAGCCGGCGGCGACGGCAGCCGGCGAGCGCTGGGCGCAACGGCCCTATTCAGGGTAAAGTTGGCCGCGCTGCGGCGGCGAGTGGTGCAGCTGCGGCGGCCCCGCCCACGGCGGCGTGCGCGGCGTCCGCCAGCCGCAACGTTCGCCCGTTCGCCGGAGCCGCTCTCGCGTCGCGTTCCAGGCTCGCGACCGAGCGCAAGGCGTGGAAGGACAGCGCCGAGGTCGTCGTCATCGGCGGCGGGGCGCTGGGAACCAGCATCGCGTACCATCTCGCCAAGGTCGGACTGAAAGATGTGACATTGTTAGAGAAGTTCGAGCTGACAGCTGGATCCACATGGCATGCCGTGAGTACTGCTCCCCCCCCCCACTCTGCCCGACCCCTCCTCGACACTGGATTTTGGGCAGCCACCACCTGTTGGCAAAACAGGAAGTGGGTGTGTGCGTGTGATCGGCGCTATGCCTCGGATTGCTGAAATGTAAGGGGGTAATAGAGGATGCACCATACTGAGAGGAGGGCTGGATGGAAGGGACGACGACAATCGCAGAGGCTATGACGGTATTAGGTGACCGACGGGGAAGAGAGAGGAGGAGAAAAAAAGACCTGAGAGAAGAGAGAGAGCGCTTATGTGTATGTGCATGTTTGTGTGTGTGTGTGTGTGTGTGTGTGTGTGTGTGTGTGTGTGTGTGTGTGTGTGTGTGTGTGTGTGTGTGTGTGTGTGTGTGTGCATGTGTGTGGGCATATTTGTGTGTATGCAAAGGCATGTGTGAATGAATGAGATGGGGAGAAAAGAAAGATAGAGAACTGGGGAGGCAATATATCACAGTGTGGCTGAGACAGCACCTTGCCGAGCTGGTTTGGTCCAGCGGTTAAGGTGCTCGCCCCCCCCCCCCGACCAAGGTCTGGCTGAGGTCGTGGGCTCGAGCCCGGAGGCATATGTGAAGCGCCTGAATAGAGATTGAGTTCTCTTGGGGCGCTATACAAATGAATTATATATATACCCAGTTCTAGGATTCGTGGATGTCACCCATGGTTCTACATGTAAGAGTTGCAGTATGCCCTGTCGACTTCAGAAATTGAACGCGGAACTCTAAATTCACTTTTTAAGTTCCGAGAGAAGGGTTTCCATGCATGAGCACCGTTACATGTTTTATTCACTACCATCATTGAGAATCTAGTGCCTTTCTGCACTCCAACGTGCCAGTGCAACAAGAAATCAACTCACTCTCATCAAATCTTAGTCGTTTATTTTTAAATAAAATAGCCAACTAAGACTCGATGAAAGTGATTTGATTCCTTGTTGCGTGTGTGTGTGCGTGTATGTGTGTGTGTGTGTGTTTGTGTGTGTGTTTGTGTGT